>SJYC01070089.1:0-21393 GCA_006408675.1 Madoqua kirkii
CCTGTAAACTGTTTAAGGGGTAACTGATCTGAGAATTCTTCTGCAAATTAGGCTTTCCAGATAAAGGACTTAAGTGGGCTAGTTGCCTGTGCTGTGTAAAATAGCCCACACCATGGGCACTCTCCATCTTTACACATCCTGGAGTTGGTCTGGCAGCTCTCAGAGTGAGCGGGGAAGACGGCTCAGGGCGGTCGCACACAATTTCTCAGGCAACACGTTTTTTTGCAGGAAAAGAAAGAAAAGAAAAATGGGGATAAGCAAAGCCGTATTTCACTGAACTTCTCTCAAGGGAGTGAAGGCAGAAGATTCAGTTTCTATGCTCTGTAAAAAGGAGGGTCAACAACCAGAGAAACAAAGGCAGTTCCCCTGGAAAAATATATAGCCATGAATACATCAGCCAAGAGGAAGGCATCAAAGTCTGCAAGGGCCACGAGGCACGATGAGACTCATTTTCTGAAATGCATTTCACTGTAAAGTGGCTAGTCTCAGATCAGAAGGCGGAATACACCCAGCACAAGTTAGATGAGTGAAATGCAGTGTGTGTGTGTCTGGATGTTTATACAAAGGAGTTTATAACTGAATACATTCAAAGTGTATTTCACTTCATCAGAGAGTGACCCTCCAGAAATTACAGTGAAATTGGAATGGCATAAATGCTGGTCAAGGCGGCTTTAATAGAGTAGAATCAGCTAGAATTTGGAAACAAAAAATCTGGGTTTGAAGCTTGACTCTGTTATTTACTAGCTTGTAACATTGGACAAATAATGTCTCTGTTTCTTTATTAATAAAATTGGAATTATGTAACTTCTCTGAATAGTTTCAGGAATGTTAAATGAGATCATTCATTGGATAAGACCTAGTAGGAGAGGCAGATTCCTTTTCTGTGCTAGTCACCATTTTGACTGCCAGAACAAGACTTATTTTTTATTTTAGAAGTCCAGTTATCTGTTTTTTGAGGAGGGTCACCAGGAGTTTTGGTGTCATGTCTAAGAATCTATGGTCATTGAAATTTTGGTTGCTATTGTTTAGTCACTCACTTGTGTTGGCTCTTTGTGACCCCATGGACTGTAACCTACCAGGGTCCTCTGTCCATGAGATTCCCCAGGCAAGAATACTGGAGGAGACAAAAAGTGTTAGTTGTTCAGTCTTGTCTGACTCTGCAATCAATGGACTATAGTCCACCAAGGTCCTCTATCCATGGAATTCTCCAGGCAAGAATACTGGGGTGGGTTGCTATTTATTTCCTCCAGGGGGTTCTCCCAACCCAGGGATCAAACCTGCATTTCCTGCATTACAGGTGGATTTTACACCACTGAGTCCCTGGGGAACACATGAAATTTTAGTAGGAATTGCGTCTAATCTGTAGATATCTTACTATCTTGACTATTAAAATTTCCAATCCATGAATGCAGTGTTGTCTCTTTATTTAGGTCTTTCTTAGTTTCTTTCAGCAATTTTTTTTTTAAGTTTTCTGTATATAAGTCTTACCTCCTTGGTTAAGTTTATCTTTTAGCATTTTAGTCTTCTGGATACTAATGTAAACTGAATTTAATTTTTTATGATTTCTTTTTTAGATTGTTTATTCCAAGTATATATGAACAAGATAGAATTTTTTAAAATTTTGTCAACTGCAATTTTGCTGGCTTTGTTAGCTCTAGTTAGTTCTTTTTTGTTTGTTTGTTTGTTTGTTTAATTCTTTGGTATTTTTAATATATAGAATCATGTCATCTGAAAATAGAAATAGTTAAATTCTTTTTTCAGATTTGCTGCCAAGTCGCTTCAGTCGTGTCCGACTCTGTGCAGCCCCATAGACAGCAGCCCACCAGGCTCCCCCGTCCCTGGGATTCTCCAGGCAAGAACACTGGAGTGGGTTGCCATTTCCTTCTCCAATGCATGAAAGTGAAAAGTCAAAGTGAAGTCGCTCAGTCTTGTCCGACTCTTAGCGACCCCATGGACTGTAGCCCACCAGGCTCCTCCGCCCACGGGATTTTCCAGGCAAGAGTACTGGAGTGGGGTGCCATTTAGATTTGGATGCCTACAATTTCTTTCCATTTTCTAACTTCTCTGGGTAGAACTTCCAGTACAATGTCGACTCTCAGTGGTGTGATGTGGGCATCCTTGTCTTGTTCCTGAAATTAGGAAGGACACTTTCAGTCCTTTACCTTTGAATAGGGTATCATCTAAGGCCTTTCTGTTTTGTCCAGCCACTAAACTGTGTCCAGCTCTTTGCCACCCCATGGACTGTAGCACACCAGGCTCCTCTGTCCTCCACTATGACCTGTAATTTGCTCAGATTCATGGCCATTGAGTCAGTGATGCTATCTAACCATCTGTAGCCTCTTTTCCCTCCTGCCTTCAATCTTTCCCAGCATCAAGTTCTTTTCCAATGAGTCTGCTCTTCACATCAGATGGTCAGAGTATTGGAGCTTCAGCATCGGTCCTTCCCATGAATATTCAGGGTTGATTTCCTTTAGAATTCTTAAAGGGCTTTGTATAAGTATCTTTTATCATATACAGTATCCCTCTACCCCTAGTTTACTGATTTTTTTTTAATCATGAAAATGTGTTGAATTTTGTCAAATGCTTTTTCCACATCAATTTAGATAATCATTTGTGTTTTTTCCCCTTTGTATTACTGTGGCACATTAATTGATTTTCTTATAGTGAACAACTCTTGCATTAGGATAAATCCCACTTGGTCATGGTGTGTAATCCCTTTTAATCGTTGATGTATTCAGTTTACTAGTGTCCCATTGAGGAAATTTCCATCTATGTTAGTAAGAGATGTTCACTTTTCTTCTCTTGTAGTGTCTTTGCTGGGCTCTTAGAATGAAAGGAAATACTTAGTTTTGGAAGATTTTGAGAATGAGTGGTGATAATCTTTATTTAAATATTTGGTAGATGTCACCACTAAAGCCATTTTTATTTGAAGCTTTTTGATTACTGATTCGATTCCTTTATTTTTTGTAAGTATATTCAGGTTTTCTACTTCTTCTTGAGTCAGCTTTGGCAACTTCTGCAAATTTTTTTATTTTGTGTAGGTTATCTATTTTTGGTGTATTTATTTTTATTTCTATAAGGGAGAAATATTAATAACCTCAGATATGCAGATGACACCACCCTTATGGCAAAAAGTGAAGAGGAACTAGTTGGCTCAACATTCAGAAAATGAAGATCATGGCATCTGGTCCCATCACTTCATGGGAAATAGATGGGAAAACAGTGGAAACAGTGTCAGACTTTATTTTTTGGAGGGCTCAAAAATCACTGCAGATGATGACTGTAGCCATGAAATTAAAAGACGCTTACTCCTTGGAAGAAACGTTATGACCAACCTAGATAGTATATTCAAAAGCAGAGACATTACTTTGCCAACAAAGGTCTGTCTCGTCAATGCTATGGTTTTTCCTGTGGTCATGTATGAATGTGAGAGTTGGACTGTGAAGAAGACAGAGCGCCGAAGAATTGATGCTTTTGAACTCTGGTGTTGAAGAAGACTCTTGAGAGTCCTTTTGGACTATCCAACCAGTCCATTTTGAAGGAGATCAGCCCTGGGATTTCTTTGGAAGGAATGATGCTAAAGCTAAAACTCCAGTACTTTGGCCACCTCACGCGAAGAGTTGACTCATTGGAAAAGACTCTGATGCTGGGAGGAATTGGGGCAGGAGAAGAAGAGGACGACAGAGGATGAAATGGCTGGATGGCATCACGGACTCGATAGACCTGAGTCTGAGTGAACTCTGAGAGAAAGTGATGGACAGGGAGGCCTGGTGTGCTGAGATTCATGGAGTTGCAAAGAGCTGGACACGACTGAGCAACTGAACTGAACTGAACTGAAGATAATAGTAATGTCATGTTTTTAACTGTTAATTTTAGTCATTTGCATCTTCTCTACTTTTTTCCTCTGGTAAATCTAGCAAGAAACTTGCCAATATTTATAAATCTTTCAGAAAGCCAACTTTTAATTTTAGTGGTTCTCTATATTTTTTCTATACTCTAATTTATATCTTCTATAATCTTTAGTATTTCTTTCTTTCCTCTACCTTTGATTTAAATTTGTTTTTATATTTCTACTTGTAAGATAGGTTACTGATTTGAAATTTTTCTTCTTCCTTTTTTTTTTTTTTAAATTAGGCCTTGACATTAAATTCCAGTTTCCCTTGGAACACTGCTATTGTTCCATCTCATTAATTTTCATGTGTCTCAAAATATTTTCTAATTTCCTTTGTAATTACTCTTTTGACCTGTTGGTTGTTTGAATTAGCCATCTAATTGTCATGTTTGTGAATTTACCAGCTTTCTTTGTGTTATTGATTTCTAACTTACTTCATTGTAGTCAAAGAAGATACTTCCTATGATTTCATTTTCTTCAATTTACTGAGGCTTCTTTATAGCTTGACATATGGAGAAAGTTCCATGTGCACAAAAGAAACACATGTATTCTGCTGTTTCTATATGGACTGTGTATGTCGGTCTAGGGGAGCTTCCCTGATGGCTCAGTGAGTAAAGAATCAGCCTGCTTAGGCTGGAAACATAGGAGAGTAGTTCAAGTCCTCTGTTCTCTAATATATATATATTTTTTTGGGTCTGGATCTTCTATCCATTATTAAGAGTGGGGTGCTGAAGTTCTCCACCAGTATTGTGAAACTAACTCAATTCTGAATTTATTTCTCATAGTTCTAGAAGTTGGAAGTCCAAGATCAGGTGTCAGGCTGATTGGGCTATGAAAACCCTCTTCTGGGATGTAGACTTTGCACTTCTTGCTGTGTCCTAACCTGGTGAGAGGGGCTAGGGAGCCCTGGGGGATCTCTTCTGTAAGATCAGTAGTCTCAGTCACGAAGGTCCCACCCTCATGACACATGCGTTTCTGAAAGGTCCTGACTCTTAACACTACCATCTTTGGGGGTTAGGATTGTTGGGCTCTAACAATACTATATAGTTCCATTTGTGTGGAATTCTAGCAAAGGCAAAACTGTGGTGACACAAGGGCTTCCCAGGCGGCTCAGTGGTAAAGAATTTACCTGCCAATGCAGGAGACACAAGTTTGATCCCTGGGTCAGAAAGACCCCTTAGAGAAGGAAATGGCAACGCACTGCAGTATTCTTGCCTGGGAAATCCCAAGGACAGAGGAGCCTGGTGGGCTACAGTCCATGGGGTCACACAAAGAGTCAGACGTGAGTGAGAAACTAAACAACCACAACACAGTGACAGAAAGCAGGTCAGTGGTGGTCTGAGGTCTGTGGTCAGGGGAGAGGATTGCTTAAAAAATAAAAAAAAACCCATGCGGGAACTCTTCCGTGGCCATAGAATAACTTTATGCCCTGATTGCCGTGGTGGTTATCTGACTGTAAGCAACAGCCAAAATCCACCAAATGTGGATGGGCTTATTATGTGCAGTTTGTTTATACCTCAATCAAGCTGAAACTAAAAAGAAATCTCATTTATAGAATGAAGTGAATATAAATGCATTTAATGAATATCTTTATAAATAAACACATGTTAAAAACGATAATTTGTCATAATACTGATATTTTTGCTCTGCAGTCTCGTTTTGTCCTAATTTGGTCTTTAGCAGAATATGTTTGGGCTTCTTAGGTGGCACTGGTGGTAAAGAACCAGACCTGCCAGCGCAGGAGACCTAAGAGACATCAGTTTGCTCTCTGGGTCAAGAAGATCCCCTGAAGGAGGAAATGACAGCCCACTCCAGTATTCTTGCCTGGAGAATCCATGGACAGAGGAGCCTGGCAAGCTATTTACCCATAAAAGTTGTACTGTCTTAAAAATGTGAAGCAGCCCCACAAAAACCTTATTTTTATTCAATTTTTGTGAGATAATATTCTTAGGAGCGCTCATTTTCACTCATTCAGTGATGGCTGTGGGTCACTGAAACCCTCCGTGGCACGGTGTTATTTTGTTCATGCCACTTTAAAATAGCAGGATGGACAGCAGTAATGTCCCTCTCTAACACCCACAGAGACTTAGTGCCACATCCTGGAAAGAACTGTCCCATTTTGGGTTTTAATTGTAACTGTAGCTTTTTCTACAGTGGCTCAAACACCTCATTTGAAATGTGGTGGAGCTGAGGGGTTATGCTGTGGCCACTTTACCCCTGTGAGGCATTAAAGGTGTTATCCAACTGAAATGGAAATCACCATTCTTGAAAACAAATTACAAATGGAGATCACAGGGCTTCACAGTGGCTTTAAGCTTCAGAGGGTCCATCCGAGACCTATTTCTTTCAGGTCCAAATTGCAGCCACACTGTTATCAAGGATAATAGGAGGTTGCTGAGGCCTGCTGATTGCAAGGTGATGGTAAACAGTGCTTTTAAACGCAATGCCCAGAGAGAAGAATACACAACATTAATCGCTCAGATTCAAAAAAGACTCTCAAGAGAAAAGAGTGGTTTGCCTATGTGCTGTAGCTTTGGGATCCCTTGTAAGAACACTATTTCTTTCTTTTTTTAATTGAAATTTTTTATTTTGCATTGGTGTATAACCAATTAACAATGTTGTGATAGTTTCAGGTGGACAGCAAATGGACTCAGCCATACATATACATGTATCTATTCTCCCTCAAAACCCCCATCCAGGCTGCCACATAACATTGAGCAGAGTTCTCTATACTATAAGTAGGCCTTTGTTGATTATCCATTTTAAATATAGCAGTGTGTACATGTTCATCCGAAACTCTGCAATGATCTCTTCCCCCATCCTTCCCCTCAGACACCATAAATTAGTGCTCTGAGTCACTTTCTGTTTTAAAAGTATGATCATTCACATCATTACTTTTTAGACTGCACATATAAGGGATGTCATATAATATTTCTTCCCTGTCTGACTTTCTTCACTCAATCTTCACTTCACTCAAAGACAATTTCTAGGTTCAACATCATGAAGCTTCATTTTCATGGCTGAGTAATATTCTGTTATATTTAAGTACCACATTTTCTTTATTCATTCCTCTGTCAATTAACATTTAGGTTGCTTCCATGTCTTGGCTATTATAGACAGTGCTGCAATGAACATTGGAATGAGAACACTATTTCTAATTCCTTAATAGTAACTGTCAGTGAAAGGAAAGGAAAGGAAATTGAAGTTGCTCAGTCATGTCTGACTCTTTGTGACCCCATGGACTGTAGCCTACCAGGCTCCTCTGTCCCTGGGATTTTCTAGGCAATAGTAATGGTTAACTTATGGAAAATCCTAATTGCTATTCTGTTGGGAAAAATATAATGATGAATTTTGTCTTGTTCATGACCATGATGAGTTATAATTATTACTATGATTATCTTTGACTTTGACTTCTCCTTTTACTTCGTGGAAGATAATGAGGACTGACTGGTGCCTAAGATCAAAGGTCCATCCCCTGGTATGAAAAGGTGCTTGAAAGCTTTCCAAATTTGGCTGCCACACTTATGAACTGCATGAGTAGACATAAGTAGTGAAGTCGAAACTCTGAATTCAGGCCTGAGTTTACCACAGCTGGTGTTTAGGTCTGATGGGCATGCAGACGACTGATTAAAATAAAAATCTTATGGTTGGTTGACCTGAGACAAGAATATTCTGGTTGGTTTGTTTGAATAAACTTCCCGTGTAGTAGTTTATTTACTATTTACACCTCTAGAGATTATCATTTATAGTTTACTTCTCCCATATTTAAATAAACTAGAGACAGAGATGACTATTCTATATCCATTTACAGGGTCAACTACCTCAGAAATATGTAAATAAAGTCTCTTCTCTCACCTTGTTAAGAATTTTAAACAGGTTGTTCTTTTTCATTAAGAATATTTCCTTAGTTCCATATCCAAAGTCCTCCATGATATGTCCTTCTCAACATTACTTGCCCTACAAAAGCTCACCCTAACTGGTGCAAGTTTTCAGTAAGCCTCTGAGTTTTTCCATCTTCCTTAAATGTATTTTTCCTAAAACACTCATCAAATTGCCTATCTTAGTTTCACTGAATGTTCTGCCCATCCATCCATCCAACCATCCATCCAGGTTTCCATCCATTAATCATTTATTAAAAGTTGACTACCTGGTACTGCAGATGAGAAGTAACATGAAAGTGACATCAACAAAAATGTTGATCCAATTCTCAATGTGCTCAAGGTCTAGTTGGAGAGGACAGGATGGGGAATAAACACAATCTTAGCCCATTGCAGCAAGTGTGGTGGTTAATATTTGTATTCAGAACAAGGATGGCACATGGAATCATCCCAGCCTTGTATCTGATATTTCACTGCAGTTACTTAACTAGGTCACTGCTCACTCTACCAAGCAGTTGTCCTCAGGGTACCCTATGAATGATTCTTGAGGGCTCATGCAATGTGGCTGTTAGGAATGTGGATGAATCATGATGTGATGTCAAGACCTCCACCTCCAGCAGACACTTAATCAACTATGATGGTGTCTTGAAGCTTCTAATTCACCAAACATGGAGTGAGGAACCTTGCTGTGGACGAGATCAGGTCGCATGGGCAACTGGCCTCTCTGTCCATGAACATGAGACACATCTGTTCCCTTGAATGCTCGGAGGGCAGAAGCAAGAGCTGTGGTGCCAGGCCACCTAAGAAAGATACTAAAAAATAAGGAAGAGAAGGAGGGAGGGAAGGAAGAGAGAGCCAGAACCCCTTTAAGACTCTCTTCCTCCATGACCTTGAGTAAATTAATCTATCATTCTGAGTCTAAGATTTACTGGAAGGGACTGAGCTATATTATTTCTCAAATTCTATCTGTTCCAACACACTAATAGCTAAGAAGTTTCTGGAAGCTTTAAGCAATTTCAGCAATATTACCTTTTATGAAAAGAATTAAAATGTATCTCTATCTTATGTGTAGATATATGTCTCTATCTTATCCATCCATTTATCTATCTAGATAAAGATATAATACAATTGGAAATGTGTGCCACTGCCCCCAGATGACCACCACTTTCTCCAAGTTCATGACCATCTTCTCAATGGCTTATGTTTCTAAAAATGTAAATGTATGAGCATTTTCTTTCTTTGCGATATAAACTTTGTTGATTCCACTCTTCATGCTAGAATGATTAGAGAAGCTTTGATTCTGTAGTTTGTCTCCTGCTGTTGACAACCTGTAGGAGAGGCACGGTATGAGAGATAAGGTATAATTAGATTTCCTCCCAGTGTATTTTAGTCTTTGTTGCTGAGTAAGATATGGTGTAGTGCTGTATGTGGGGGTCGATGATAATTAAATGGCAATTCTATGTGACTATTTTTAAAGGACTAAACCAGTTGAACATTAACACATAAGAATCATATCACACTTGGCATCTCTGAAGCCACAATCTACACAGCTGAGGATGTTCTGGCTGTCATAGAAAAAGGAAATCACTTCTACCTAACAGCAACTTATTTTGAATGAATGCCTTAAATTAAGATTTTATAACCATGATGTTATTTTTCTTAAGTAAGAGGTAATTAACAATTCTGTCTTGTTAGACTTACAGTTTGGCTATCTGTATGATTAGTTGTTCAAACCTTCTTGTGAGGATAAAGGGGGTGTATTTAAAAATATTTATGAGCAATAGGCATGAACTGTGGACCATCCCAGGCAAAGTGGGATGTGTGACTGTCTGACTTATGTGTGCTTATTCACTCAGCTGTGTTCGACTCTTTGCAACCCCAGGAACTGTAGCCCACCAGGCTCCTCTGTCTGGATTCTCCAGGCAACAACACTGGAATGGGTTTCTATTCCCTGCTCCAGGGGATCTCCCCAAGCCCGGATTGAACCCAGGTCTCCCATATTGCAAGTGGATTCTTTACCATCTGAGCCACCAGGGAAGCTTAAATATTTGAGGGAGAGAATTGCAAATGATTTAGTAGGCAAAAATCTCTTATCTCTGATGTATTTTATTTTTGAGCTTTATGACACATAGGAATGGAGATAAAATTTTTTATTTATTTCTTTGGCTGTGCTGGGTCTCAGTTGCAGCACTTGAGATCTTTCAGCTGTGGCATGTAGGATCTAGTTGCCTGACCAGGGATGGAACCTCAGCCCACAGCACTGGGAGCACAGATTCTTAGCCACTGGATCACCAGGGAAGTCCCCTCTGGCAAGCTATTGTGAATTCCATTAAGTTGTAGTTTTAGGTATTCTACAATATCTGTTTATTTCATAAATACAATTTATGACTTCAGACATATATCATAGAAGAGAAATATTCACCTTTCATTATGCAATCTAGCTCATGCTGTCCCAAAGTTAGAACAAAAGGGAAATTCATGTTTAAAAAGTTCAACTCAACATTTTAATTATGTTCAGACTTAATAAGAAAACTATACCTGCACCTTCATCATTTCTACATACTGCTGCTGCTAAGTCACTTCAGTTGTGTCCAACTCTGTGTGACCCCATAGACGGCAGCCCACCAAGCTCCCTCGTTCTTGGGATTCTCCAAGCAGGGATACTGGAGTGGGTTGCCATTTCCTTCTCCAATTTCCTACATATTCCTGCTGCTACTGCTAAGTCACTTCAGTCGTGTCCGACTTTGTGTGACCCCATAGACGGCAGCCCACCAGGCTCACCCTTCCCTGGGATCCTCCAGGCAAGAACACTGGAGTGGGTTGCCATTTCCTTCTCCAATGCATAAAAGTGAAAAGTGAAAGTGAAGTTGCTCAGTCGTGTCTGACTCTTCGAGACCCCATGGACTGCAGCCTACCAGGCTCCTCTGTCTATGGGATTTTCCAGGCAAGAGTACTGCTACTTACTACATAATATACATGATCATAAAACAACTTAATATAATGCTTTATGATCATAAGATTTGCCTGAGTGTCTATGACTTATCTATATTTTCCACAAAGTTTTAGTAGAACATATGCGAAAATGTTCTGGCATGTTTTATCTGTTTGTTACTTTTATCCAGAAGTAACCATTTTTCCTCCTCCATGACCTAAGAACTTTGAAGAGTATCAGATTTGTCTTGTCATGATCAAAGTACTCAATAATGTACACAAATGAAAGGCAGCTTCAGTTTCATGACAAATTCAATTCCATCACAAAGGTAGCTGACACTACAAATTTGTAACAAATTGGGCAATTCAAGAAGCTATATTAAAGAATGCTATGAAGCACAGGGATCATTTGTGTAAATGGAGTTGAAAAATACACCTGTTGTTTCCCGTGAGAGATAATAATCATATAGCCAGGTCATAGGATAAGACCTGCTTTCTCGATTCATGTGCATTAGAAAACAACCCTTCATTGTTACCTTGCATGTGGAGAGGGCTTGCAGATGGTACGGCTACAGGAAACGGAGCTGTGGGAATCATTTCATGCAATCCTACACTCAGACAGGTGCCACTCTAAGACATTTTAATTGATCTCATTTGTTAGTTATACCTGTAAATTACACTGTTATCAGTCCTGAACAAGGAATGGAAACCAGCAATTGTTGCAGACTAAAGATAGTAGACCAAATCCCCAAATAGACCAGCCATATAGATTTCCTGACTTTAGTTTCACAACAGTGCATTAGATGGAAATTGGATACCTGGAAAAATCCAAATTACATGAGGCCTCTTGTTTCTTTATATCACATTGACTAAAAACATGGTTTCAGCCAAGGCTGCATAGCATATATTAAGATGAGTAAGTGTGTCATAAGTGTGTGTGTCTATGTGTGTGTGTGTGTGTGTGTGTGTGTGTGTGTGTGTGTAAGAGAAAGGAACTTTAGAAGTTGTAAAGGGTCTTCTGTTTTAGTGCATGGTGAACAGCACTGTGGTACAGTAAATATACTGCTTACCCAAGTTCTTGTTAGAAAGTGCCACTTTGCATCCAATTACAGTACGCTCCAATATCTGTGATGATGGGAAGATACAGGCCAAGAATAAAGAGGCATTCAAACGTTGTAGATTTCAAGAGTATCCCAGCCGGGGTGGTGGTGGGGTGGTGAAAGTCTGCTCTTCTCTATTTCTTTAAGGTCTTTTTCATAAGGTCTTTGGATGAGAATACTGTTTAGGGATTACGTATAATTTAAGCAGAAAGCCCATTACAAAAACAAACAAACAAACAAAACCCCCAAATCTCAACTTCACTCAGCATAAAAGAAATCTAGGCTATCTTTTCAAGCCCAGAGACTTTGCATTTCCTGCATTTGGCAAGTGGATTCTTTACCACTGTGTCATCTAGGAAGCCTTTGGTTAGCTGAAGATGAAACCAAATCCCAGTTCAGTTAACAACGAAATTCCAGTTGAGCTATTTCAAATCCTAAAAGATGATGCTGTGAAAGTACTGCACTCAATACGCCAGCAAATTTGGAAAACTCAGCATTGGCCACAGGACTGGAAAAGGTCAGTTTTCATTCCAATCCCAAAGAAAGGCAATGCCAAAGAATGTGCAAACTACCGCACAATTGCACTCATCTCACATGCTAATAAAATAATGCTCAAAATTCTCCAAGCCAGGCTTCAGCAATACATGAACCATGAACTTCCAGATGTTCAAGCTGGTTTTAGAAAAGGCAGAGGAACCAGAGATCAAATTGCCAACATCCGCTAGATCATGGAAAAAGTAAGAGAGTTCCAGAAAAACACCTATTTCTGCTTTATTGACTATGCCAAAGCCTTTGAATGTGTGGATCACAATAAACTGTGGAAAATTCTGAAAGAGATAGGAATACCAGACCACCTGACCTACCTCTTGAGAAATCTGTATGCAGGTCAAGAAGCAACACTTAGAACTGGACATGGAACAACAGACTGGTTCCAAATAGGAAAAGAAGTACGTCAAGGCTGTATATTGTCACCCTGCTTATTTAACTTATATGCAGAGTACATCCATCATGAGAAATGTTGGACTGGAAGAAGCACAGTTGGAATCAAGATTGCCAGGAGAAACATCAATAACCTCAGATATGCAGATGACACCACCCTTATGGCAGAAAGTGAAGAGGAACTCAAAAGCCTCTTGATGAAAGTAAAAGAGGAGAGTGAAAAAGTTGACTTAAAGCTCATCATTCAGGAAATGAAGATCATGGCATCCAGTCCCATCACTTCATGGGAAATAGATGGGGAAACAGTGGAAACAGTGTCAGACTTTATTTTGGAGCTCCAAAATCACTGCAGATGGTGACTGAAGCCATGAAATTAAAAGACGCTTACACCTTGGAAGAAAAGTTATGAGCAACCTAGATAGCATATTCAAAAGCAGAGACATTACTTTGCCGACTACGGTCCGTCTAATCAAGGCTATGGTTTTTCCAGTGGTCATGTATGGACGTGAGAGTTGGACTGTGAAAAAGGCTGAGCACTGAAGAATTGATGCTTTTGAAGTGTGGTGTTGGAGAAGACTCTTGAGAGTCCCTTGGACTGCAAGGAGATCCAACCAGTCCATTCTGAAGGAGATCAGCCCTGGGATTTCTTTGGAAGGAATGATGCTGAAGCTGAAACTCCAGTACTTTGGCCACCTCATGAGAAGAGTTGACTCACTGGAAGAGACTCTGATGTTGGGAGGGATTGGGGGCAGGAGGAGAAGGGGACGACCGAGGATGAGATGGCTGGGTGGCATCACGGACTCAATGGACGTGAGTCTGAGTGAACTCGGGAGTTGGTGATGGACAGGGAGGCCTGGTGTGCTGCGATTCATGGGGTTGAAAAGAGTCAGACACGACTGAGCGACTGAACTGAACTGAACTGAACTGAGACTAGCCGGTTCAGGCATGAGGACTCTTCTTACATAATCTGGAAACAAGGATCCTGGACTTTTATTCTGAAAAGTGACACAGCGTCTTGCGCCATGAGGTAGGAGGGGGATGGGGGGGTGACTTGGAGATCACATTACTGACACCAATCATATTTCACCAGTATCATTTTTTATTCAGCTTTATTCACCTTTATGGGCTTCCCAGGTGGTGCAGTGGTAAAGAATCTGCTGGCCGGTGCAGGAGATGGGGGTTGGATCCTTAGATGGGGAAGATTCCCTGGAGAAGGAAACGGCAACCCACTCCAGTGTTCTTGCCTGGAGAATTCTCCTGGACAGAGAAGCCTGGCGGGCTACAATCCATGGGATGGCAAAGCACTGGGCACGACTGAGTAGGCACACACTCACCTTTAGAGTCTGACTCATCACTAGAATGTAAGGCAGCATGAACTGAAAAACCATGCCTGTCTTGTTCAAAAATATGAATGGCCTGTAACAAATATTAAATACGATGTACTTCATAAATGAATAAGTGAAAGGGAGACAGGAGCATAGGACTTCTCAGAGTTATTCTGACAGTTGTCGTTCATAGCAGATCCAAAGCACTCTCACCTAAGTTAATGACACGGGACCATGCAAACTAATGTCCACATTCTAAGGTTCTTGGGAATTTCCTGATGGTCCAGTGGTAGGACTCCATGTTTTCACTGCCAAGGGCCCGAGTTCAATCCCTGGTTAGGGAACTAAGATCTCTGGTGCTGCATAGTGCAACTCAAAAGAAAAAATATATACGGTTCTCTGACTCATTAAAATTTCAAGGGAATCAATAGGCTTTGAGAACTCTTAACATTTTTCATCTGAGTGACTGATAACTAAATACCTTCTAAAAAATCAGTAGCCTTTGAATATTCAGTATGACCCTAAAATGCCCTACAGATATTCTATTCAGTATAGAAAAGCTCCTCATTGGCCAATGAGTTTTAATCATTAATAATTCCACAGATCTGAACTTGCTGAGAAGTCAGCTTCAGCTTCAGTATCAGCCCCTCCAGTGAAGATTCAGGGTTAATTTCCCTTAGGATTGACTGGTTCGATCTCCTTGCATATATTCAGAGTATGCCGTTGAAAAATTATATATATAAGATTAACCTGAATATTCGTTGGAAGGACTGATGAAACTCCAATAATTTGGGCACCTGACGGAAAGAGTCAACCCATTGGAGAACACTCTGATGCTGGGAAAGATTGAGGACAGGAGGAGAAGGGGACGGCAGAGGATGAGATGGCTGGATGGCATCACCAACTCAGCGGACATGAGTTTGAGCAAGCTCCAGGAGACAGTGAAGGACAGAGGAGCCCGGCATGCTGCAGCCCATGGGATCCCAAAGTGTCAGATATGACTAAGCACCTGCATCCATGCAAACACACACAGACATGTGCGCACACGCACGCACGCACACACACACACACACACACACACACACACACACACCAGTCTGCCCTGATGTTGATGTAAGTAACTATAAATCAATAGACCTTATCTGATGTGTCAGGAGTTTGAAGTTATAACCCAGACTCTGCTTATCAATTGCCCTTATGTATCCCCACTCAAGCCTAAACAGTATGTTAAGTTTGAGGAAATAAGCAGACACTTGTCCATGGCTGGGTTGCTCAGTGGGGCAGGTCACCCAAGATTGGCTCAGATTCCAAAGAGACTCCCACACTTACTTCCCTCATTGTCAGGTACACAAAGACCCAACAACCTGCAGTGAATCTCACCATTGTGATCCCGCTCAGATACACACGCCAGCACATTCCACCTTCCACCTGCCAGCCAGGGCACGGGCGGCAGCTCAGGACCAGGCAGGGGGCCCCTGTACTGCCCAAGGTGCTGACAAGGCAGCTCTGAGCTCCTCCCCCGCTGAGAGCCGGCTCTCCTGTTTCCTGCCCTGAGACTGAACACAAGGGAGCACTCACCTGCCTGCACTCGGCGCCACACTCTGTGCAGGGAAGGGTCCGTCAGGATGGCCCCAGTTATAGGGACGGGGCCCCTGGGCCTACTCTCCCCACAGAGGAGCCATTATCGGTCATCTGGAGCGGAGGTGACACTGTCTGCATGGAGAGTCTGGGGCGTCTCCAGTGAGAGCCAGATCTTACCCCCAGTGCTCGTCACCCTCACCCATGCCTGGGGACTAGGGACAACTCCTGGCAATTACTGAGAAGGTCCACGTGAGCAGCTGAGCAGAGGGCAGGGAGAGTTTTCCGTGTTCCCTGTGGAAGTTCAGAGTCAGAGTTGTCATCTATGGTGGAGCTGGAACTCAAGACTGAGTCTAGGGTTCCCATTATATTTGTATGCAATTGTATGAGATTTCCCAATGGGCATTTTTTTTAATTGAAATATAGTTAATTTACAAGTTTGTGAGTCTCTGATATATGGCAAAGTGACTCAGCTCTTTTCTCTCTCTCTTTATATATTCTTCTCCAGATTCTTTTCCCTTATAGGTTATTGCAAAACATTACTGGAGTGGGTTGCCGTTCATTCCTTCAGTGGATCTTCCCAACCCAGGGATTGAACTGGCATCTCTCATGTCTCCTGCACTGGCAGGTGAGTTCTTTACCACTAGTGCCACCTGGGAAGCCCCACGTGTCTCTGTGTGTGTGTATTCAGTTCAGTTCGGTTGCTCAGTCATGTCTGACTCTTTGCGACCACATGAATTGTAGCACACCAGGCCTCTCTGTCCATTACCAACTCCTGGAGTTCACTCAGACTCACGTCATTGAGTCAGTGATGCCATCCAGCCATCTCATCCTCTGTCGTCCCCTTCTCCTCCTGCCCCCAATCCTTCTCAGCATCAGAGTCTTTTCAAATGCATCAGTTCTTCACATGAGGTGGCCAAAGTATTGGAGTTTCAGCTTTAGCATCATTCCTTCCAAAGAACACCCAGGGTTGATCTCCTTGAGAATGGACTGGTTGGATCTCCTTGCAGTCCAAGGGACTCTCAAGAGTCTTCTCTAGCACCACAGTTCAAAACCGTCAATTCTTCTGCACTCAGCTTTCTTTATACTCCAACTCTCCCATCCATACATGACTAATGTAAAAACCATAGCCTTGACTAGATGGACCTTTGTTGACAAAGTAATGTCTCTGCTTTTGAATATACTGTCTAGGTTGGTCATAACTTTCCTTCCAAGGAGTAAGCATCTTTTAATTTCATGGCTGCAATCACCATCTGCAGTGATTTTGGAGCCCCCCCAAAATAAAGTCTGGCACTGTTTCCACTGTTTCCCCATCTATTTCCCATGAAGTGATGAGACCAGATGCCATGATCTTTGTTTTCTGAATGTTGAGCTTGAAGCCAACTTTTTCACTCTCCTCTTTCACTTTCATCAAGAGACTCTTCAGTTCTTCACTTTCTGCCATAAGGGTGGTGTCATCTGCATATCTGAGGTTATTGGTATTTTTCCCAGCAATCTTGATTCCAGCTTGTGCTTCCTCCAGCCCAGTGTTTCTCATGATGTACTCTGCATATAAGTTAATAAGCAGGGTGACAATCTACAGCCTTGACATACTCCTTTTCCTATTTGGAACCAGTCTGTTGTTCCATATCCAGTTCTAACTGTTGCTTCCTGACCTGCATATAGGTTTCTCAAGAGGCAGGTTAGGTGGTCTGATATTCCCATCTCGTTCAGAATTTTCCACAGTTTACTGTGATCCACCCATAAAAGGCTTTGGCATAGTCAATAAGGCAGAAATAGATGTTTTCTGGAACTCTCTTGCTTTTTTGATGATCCAGTGGATGTTGGCAATCTGATCTCTGGTTCTTCTGCCTTTTCCAAAAGCAGCTTGAACATCTGGAAGTTCACGGTTCACGTGTTGCCATGTAGCTGTTCATAATAGTCTCATAATCCTTTGTATTTCTGCATTGTCTGTTGTAACCTCTCCATTTTCATTTCTAATTTTGATTTGATTCTCTTTTTCTTCATGAGTCTGGCTAAAGGCTTGTCAATTTTATCTTCTCAAAGAACCATCTTTTAGTTTTAGTAATTTTTATCATTATTTCTTTCATTTCTTTTGCATTTATTTCTGCTTGGATCTTTATAATTTCTTTCCTTCTGCTAATTTTCAGGTTTTTTTTGTTCTTTCTCCAGTTGCCTTAGGTGTAAAATTAGGCTATTAGATGTTTTTGTTTCTTGAGCAAGGATTGTGTTGCTATAAACTTCCCTCTTAGGACTGCTTTTGCTTCATCTTACAGGTTTTGAGTTGTCATGTTTTCATTTTTATTTGTTTCTAGAATATTTTTAATTTCCTTTTTTATTCAGTAACCTGTTGGTTATTTAGAAATGTATTGCTTAATTTGCACGTGTTTGTTAGTTTTTTCTTGTAATTGATATCTAGTCTCATAGCATTGTGGTTGGAAAAAATGCTGGATACAATTTCAATTTTCTTAAATTTACTGAGGTTTAACTTGTGACCCAAGATGTGGTCTATCCTGGAGAATGTTCCATGTGCACTTGAGAAGAAGGTGTATTTTTCTGCATTTGGAAGGAACGTCCTGAAGATATCAATGAGGTCTCTCTCATCTAATGTATCATTTAAGACTTGTGTTTCCTTATTAATTTTCTGCTTTGATGATCTGTCCATTGGTGTGAGTGGGGTGTTAAAGTCTCCTATTATTGTGTTGTTATGTCTGTCAGTGTTTGTCTTATGTACTGAGGTGCTCCTCTGTTGGGTGCATAAATATTTACAATTACTATGTCTTCCTCTTGGATTGATCCCTTGATCATTATGTAGTGTCCCTCCTTATCTCTTGTAATCTTCTTTAAGGTATATTCTGTGATATAGGGATTTCTACCCCAGCTTTCTTTTGCTTCCCATTTGCATGGAATATATTTTCCCATCCTCTCACTTTCAGTCTGTATGTGTCTTTAGGTCTGAGGTGGGTTTCTTGTAGACAGCATATATATGGGTCTTGTTTTTGTATCCATTCAGCCAGTCTGTGCCTTTTGGTTGGAGCATTTAATCCATTTACATTTAAAGTAATTATTGATATATATGTTCTTTGCCATTTTCTTAATTGTTTGGGGTTTGATTTTGTAGATCTTTTTCTTCTCTTGTATTTCTTGACTACTTAAGTCCCTTTAACATTTGTTGTAAAGCTTATTTGGTGGTACTGGATTCTCTTAACTCTTGCTTGTCTGAAAGGCTTTTGATTTCCCCATCAATTTTAAGTGAGATCCTTGCTGGGCACAGTAATCTTGGTTGTAGGTTTCAGTACTTTAAATATATCCTACCCTGCCCTTGTGGCCTGCAGAGTTTCTGCTGAAAGATTAGCTGCATGGGGTTTCCCTTGTATGTTACTTGTTGCTTTTCCCTTGCCGCTTTTAATAGTCTTTGTGTTTAGTCTTTGTTAGTCTGATTAGTATGTGTCTTCACATGTTTCCTCTTGGGTTTATCCTATATGGAACTCTTTGCACCTCTTGAACTTGATTGACTATCATGGTATTTGTCTTTGGCTTAGTATGACAATCTCTAGGTCCATCCATGTGCTGCAGATGACGTTACTTCATTCTTTTTTATGCCTGGGTGTCGCACTGTACTGTGTGTGTATATGCGCCGCATCTTCTTCATCCCCTCAACCATCAGTGCAACCCGTAGGTTGCCCCGCGTCACGGCGACTGTGGATACTGTGACCGTAGCTCCCACTGGCCGTTTCTGCCAATGCTCTGATGGTTCTAGAGTCAGGCTGACGCGCACGATCAGCTTACACTGAGCACTCCATTTCATCTGGAATCGGCTTCTCCTCTGACCTACGCCTGGGTCTGTGTGCTCCGTTGCTCAGTCATGTCTGACTCTTGGCAACGCCATGGACTGTAGCCCATGAGGCTCCTCTGTCCACGGGCTTTCCCAGGCAAGAACTCTGGAGCGGGTTGCCATTTCCTTCTCCAGGGATCTTCCTGACCCAGGGACTGAACCTGCATCTCTTGCATCTCCTTCATTGGCAGGCAGATTCTTAACCACCGTGCCATCTGGGAAGCCCCCACACTACTCTTGATCTTAGTCAAAAGGGCTTAAGTGCCACGGCTGCTGCTTATGTAGCCTCAAGTTCTCTTACACCTGGAGGGTGTCCCATTTAAAGCTAGTCCATCCCACCTCAGCATCTGTGAGCATCCCGAACGTATACAAGGCTCACAGGGTATGATGGCGTGGATCCGTGGTGGAGGACAGACTGCTCCTTGTTTCCTGTGGGACAACCAGACTTTCCTTCTTTATTTTGAGGACTTATCTCCATGAGTGATATTTCTCGACCTACAGACAGGATCCAGCAAAAAGTAACACATAGATACAGGTGCAAAGGGCCAACTCATTGGAAAAGACCTGATGCTGGAAAAGAATGAAGGCAGGAGGAGAAGGAGGCAACAGAGGATGAGATGGTTGGATAGCATCATGGACTCAACAGACATGAGTTTGCGCAAACTCTGGGAGATAATGGGCAGAGAAGCCTGGTGTGCTCCAGTCCATCGGGTCTCAAAGAGTCAGGCAGGACTTAGGGGCTGAACGACAACAACAGAAGGATAGCATCAGAATTCTTTAAAAATGAGAAAAAGGCCCCAAACCAATGGCAAATTGGGCAAAAAAAAAAAAGGGAGAGAGAGAGAGAGAAACTTCACAAGATAGACAAGAAGGCTGACCCTGAATCATGTGTTAATGATAACAAGTCATTCAATTTTCAAGATGGCTTTGGGTATTCTATATTTCTTACAGTTTCATATCTCAGAATAAGCTTGCCAATTCAAATAGCAAAATAAAAACAACGCAAGCACGCCTGGACTGTCTTTGGGATCCGTCAACTCTTTAGCTCAAGTAAGAGTGCACAGGTTCAGGCGGAACATGGGGAACCTCTGTGCCTTCCTTCAGTTTTGCTGTGAATATGAAACTTCCCTAAAAATAAAACTTATGAAAAATGGAAGAGGGATGGATTGGGAGTTTAGGATTAGCAGACGCAAACTAGTATATATAGGAAGTATAAACGACAAGGTCCTGTTATATAGCACAGGGAACTACATTCAATATCCTGCGATAAATCTTGATGGAAAGAACTATGAAATATATATATAACTCAGTCACTTTGCTATACAGAAGAAATTAAAACAGCTCTGTAAATCAACTCTACTTCAGTAAATTAAATTTTAAAAAAGTATTATACTCAACAAAAATAAAATTCTCTATAGGGCCAGTAAGGCATTAATTTGTAAGGCCTCCCCAGACAGCCATTTTGCTTTTTTGCATTTCTTTTCCATGGGGATGGTCTTGATCCCTGTCTCCTGTACAATGTCACGAACCTCCGTCCATAGTTTATCAGGCACTCTATCTATCAGATCTAGGCCCTAAAATCTATTTCTCACTTCCACTGTATAATCATAAGGCATTTGATTTAGGTCATACCTGAATGGTCTAGCGGTTTTCCCTACTTTTTTCAATTTCAGTCTGAATCTGGCAATAAGGAGTTCATGATCTGAGCCACAGTCAGCTCCTGGTCTTGTTTTTGCTAACAGTATAGAGCTTCTCCATCTTTGGCTGCAAAGAATATAATCACTCTGATTTCAGTGTTGACCATCTGGTGATGTCCATGTGCAGAGTCTTCTCTTGTGTTGTTGGAAGAGAGTGTTTGCTATGAACAGTGCGTTTTCTTGGCAAAACTCTATTAGTCTTTGCCCTGCTTCATTCC
>SJYC01070091.1:0-68899 GCA_006408675.1 Madoqua kirkii
TACTGAAGGAAAAATAATCCAAAACACCCCCCACAACTCTCTTCCTTCATATTTATTAGTTAATGCTCCCGTATTTTTTGGATTGACTTTCTTTTGAAATTTCCTTTATTTTTATGTTTTGATTTCATATGTAGTATTCATAATTCTTGGGTACACAAGGAAGAAGATATTATGAATAAAAGTTAATATTACTGCTTCAAGTGAGTAGTGCTATTACAATTTTACAATATTGTTTAATCAAAAAGTGGCTTTAATTATAGAGGAATATATAGTCAAAGCCAGAATATGGATGGCAGAACATTTCCCTTAACAAAGAACTCCAATTAATATATATTTTATAGTCTTTATAGGTAACCTTTTTTCATAGGTTATTGGAGTTCTGTTCCTTCTTTTTTCTCTCTTAAAAGCTATTTATGTATTAATTAGGAGAAAATCAAAGAGAAGTTAAATAACATATATACATGGGAGAGACCCAGGAAAGCTGAGTAACTTGTGACATGACTAAGCCCTCATCTTTAATAATTCTTGCCTTAAATACCATTGTCAACCAAAGACATAGGAGGATGTTGAGGGTGGGAGTCAGTTTTGGAAGGCTGCAAAGAGAGCACAGTAATTATGGCAGTTGACTTAAAGTTCAGAAAGTTGAAGACTCTCATGTATGAAAACATTGTGTTTATTTCGTTGCAAAGACACTGGTCTTCATTGCAATAGTTGTCAAGTTCAAAAGCAAAATTAGAAATATCAATTCTGTCTGTTATTTTAATGGACTATATGGTTCCATGTGACTGAATTTCATAGATAAGTGAAGCACTGATATTTTCTTTAATAAGATTATAAGTTCCTTGTGGACAGAAACCAAGAATTATTTATTTAAAGTATATTTCCTAGTGTAAGATCTACAATATTAGACACAGGTGAGTAAAAATACACCTTTTGATATCTACATAATTTATTTTTCACAGCCTCTTTAAAAGTAGCAGGGTGGATAGAAGGAATTCTACGTGCATATTCTGGAACAATTATTTGCTTATATGATTTTATCCTCTCATAGACATTTTGCTTTCTGTTTAGTTCACCTCTGTATCCTTGGTACGGTTCCCCTGATGGCTCAAGTGGTAAAGAATCCACTTTGCCCATGCAGGAGACTCAGGAGAGGAAGTTTATATCTCTAGATTGGGAAGATCTCCTAGAGGAGGAAATGGCAACCCACTGCAGTATTTTTGCCTGGGAAATACCATGGACAGAGGAGCCTGGCGGGCTACAGTCCACAGGGTTGCAGAGAGATGGACACAACTGAGCATGCATGCACTTATCCTTGGTAACCCATCAGGTGCCAGCTCAGTGACTTGCACTAAGTGTCAGATGGCTTGACATGAGGGCTTTGGAGTTAGATTCTCAGAGTCTGTATTTTCACTTTGCCAATTGCTAGTTGACTGACTTTTTGCTGATTATTATTCTTGAGTCTCAATTTGTTTATCTGTAAAGCTGGGAAACTGATGTGCCAGTTATTATGAGACTTGCACAGGGAGATTTACCTAACCCAGGGTCTGTCTAGCATGTAATCAGTTCAGTTCAGTCTCTCAGTTGTGTCTGACTCTTTGTGACCCCATGAATCACAGCATGCCAGGCCTCCCTGTTCATCACCAACTCCCAGAGTTCACTCAAACTCATATCCATCAAGTCGGTGATGCCATCCAGCCATCTCATCCTCTGTCGTCCCCTACTCCTCCTGCCCTCAATCTTTCCAAACATTAGGGTCTTTTCCAATGAGTCAACTCTTCACATGAGGTGGCCAAAGTTGGAGTTTCAGCTTCAGCATCAGTCCTTCCAAAGAACATCCAGGACTGATCTCCTTTAGGATGGACTGGTTGGATCTCCTTGCAGTCCAAGTGACCCAACACCACAGTTCAAAAGCATCAATTCTTCGGCGCTCAGCTTTCTTCACAGTCCAACTCTCACATCCATACATGACCACTGGAAAAACCATAGCCTTGACTAGACAGACCTTTGTTGGCAAAGTAATATCTCTGCTTTTCAATATACTATCTAGGTTGCTTATAACTTTTCTTCCAAGGAGTAAGTGTCTTTTAATTTCATGGCTGCAATCACCATCAGCAGTGATTTTGGAGCCCCCCAAAATAAAGTCTGACACTGTTTCCACTGTTTCCCCATCTACAACACCACAGTTCAAAAGCATCAATTCTTCGGTGCTCAGCTTTCTTCACAGTCCAACTCTCACATCCATACATGACCACTGGAAAAACCATAGCCTTGACTAGACAGACCTTTGTTGGCAAAGTAATATCTCTGCTTTTCAATATACTATCTAGGTTGCTTATAACTTTTCTTCCAAGGAGTAAGTGTCTTTTAATTTCATGGCTGCAATCACCATCAGCAGTGATTTTGGAGTCCCCCAAAATAAAGTCTGACACTGTTTCCACTGTTTCCCCATCTCTTTCCCATGAAGTGACGGGACCAGATGCCATGATCTTCATTTTCTGAATGTTGAGCTTTAAGCCAACTTTTTCACTCTTCTCTTAGGCACCAATATATGTCTCCTCCTTTCCTTTCCTTATTTCTTTACTCGGTGGATATTCTTTTCCCTTGTTTTATGCATGAAGTAATTGAAGTATAAAAAAGATATGTGACTTATCAAACTTCACTTTTGTTTCCACACTGCTCAGCATTCAGAATCTTAGTTTCCTGACCAGGGATAGAACCTGTGCTCCCCACAGTGGAATTCCACTGGACTGGACTGCCAGGGAATTCTCATTTTTGTATTTAGGAAAAGCACCGGAATTAGACTCTGTCTCTTGACCTCCTACTCATGTTTCTGCTATTTGACCATGCCATCTTGTGTTTATCTAACAAAGTCCATACATAGTTATTGGATTTAGGGACTCAAGCCCAGATGAAGCAATAGATAACAGATTTCAAGCAAACGACAATGAGGATTTCATGAATAACAATGTTTTTTCATTGTAGGCTCAGTAAAAGACCTCTAATCTTAGTCTTATGTAAAGTTTGAGTTGAATGTGGCACAGTTATTGCTTTAAAGAATCTACAGATAGTAGAAATAAAAAGACATGAATCCAAAGGGTAATAATCTGGGACTTCCCTGGTCGTCCAGTGGCTAAGACTCTACACTACCAGTGCAAGGGTCCTGGGTTCAATTCCTGGTCACGGCACTAGATCCCACATGCCACAGCTAAGACCTAGCACAGCCAAATACATACATACATACATACATATATACGATGATAATCCATTGCAGAGCCTCATGAGCACTGTAAAGCACAAAGGGAATTCTGGGAGCTGGGAGGGGTCACTTCTTGATGGCTACATGCTTGGGCAGGTGTAAATATCCCCCCTCCGTCATGGTGAGTAGGTTGAAGGGGACTCCAGTAATGCTCATTTTCAAGTTCTTCTGCCAGTGGGACTTACTTCTTGTTTTAGGTCCTGTCATCATAGGAAAATACCTGGATTTGAGTCCAGAGACAAAGTCCTTACTAAACCAGTTGTGCAGTAATTTTTGCTCTCTTTTCTGTCTGAAACAGCTGTTCTGGAAAGTATTGCCTTTGTTTCCCACATTTAATTAGTCACTAATGACCAATATGGTCTATAAACGAGTTCTTTGCCTATTGTTGATGATTCAAGTCAAGAATGGCAGATGGTTCCTTATGCTGAATTCTCCAACAAGCATTTATTACAAGAAGATGGATGCCTCTAGTTCAACAGAACAGCCAAAAGCAAACAGTTTGCAGACTGCCAGGGTTCCTAATGGGATATTTCACCACAGGATGCTTCACCACAGTGTTCAGCCTTCTTTTTGAAGCTGGCCTTCCTTTTTGCTTTCTTTGTTCTCCTTTTTTCCTCACTGCCCTCCCTTTCTTTTTGCTTTTTTTGTTTGTTTGTTTTTAAAATTTCTTGTGTTCCTACCCAAGAGGAGTATACAAAAGAAATAGAAGCCATAATTTCCTCCCAGGTAGAATTGACAATAAATTTAAAGAGATTAAAAACTTGAAACATAAAAAGGTGTATGTGTGAGGCAGACCAACCTATGTACTTAAAAGTGGAGAGAATTCACAGTAAGTGATCAGTTTGAGGTGGGGTTTGCCAGGGAAGTTTCTTGAAGTTTATTTGCTTGCTTGCTTCCCTGCTTGCTCTAAAGCAAGTTATGTGAGGTTCTAGTCATTTGATTTCATATGCATTTTGTTCTTTATCTGCATCATCAGCTTATCTGCATCTTGGAGGGTTTATCATCCAAGCTGAGTGATACGTAGCATTCTTATCTTGTTCCTCACTGTTGATATAGTGGTCAAACTTAAGGCCGATTTGTGATCAGTCTTTTTGTTCCCTGTATATTCTTATGTTGGTCTGCGGGATTAGAACAGTGATATCCAGGTGATGGTGATAATAAGAAGGCTTGTTTTCAGCACCATTTAATTCCATACTTTAAATTAAAACTTTCCATTGGTCCAACATTGCCAGGGAAATCTTTGGGCGTACAAAGGCACCGAACTAAATTTACTGAGGACATGCCAGCTATATAGTGCTATGTATTCTAGACAAATCCATTCAATGTTTGTTTATAATAACTTCAGCATACAGAGGAAGGAATTGAGGTATACAGAGATATATCAACTTGCTGAAGATCATATGACTGATATATGCTAGAGCTAGAATTCAAACCGAAGTCTGCCAAATCTGTACCGTTTCCACTGTGCTTAAAAGCTGCCTTACTGTAGGACTTCTAAAGAGTTTTGAGATACTGGGAATGCAGTGGAATCCCAGACATGCCCCTGCCACCAAAGCCACCACCACTGCCCTTGTGAGAAGAACTGGAGTCAAGGGCTCATTGTGGTTCCAGGAAATGCTGTGGAAACTGAGTGATGTGTATGAGGAGAGGGCCGGGGAAAGGGGGATGGATAGTGTGTAAAAGAGGTTTCTCTATCATCAGTTTTATGTTCAGCTCTGAACACTCTGTAGTAAAGAACGTGGATGTCCCCAAAGTTACAGCTCTGTAGTTACATTGGTCTCTCACCCTGCCTGCTGTTCATAGTATCAGTATTGTCTTTGTGGAGTCTAAGTGGTGTCATTCACCTTGTAGATCCAGGACCAGTATCCCCCTCTGATTGTCTTAGGGCAGGGACCAAGCATTTGATTCAGTCTCAGTCAGTTGTTATTGTGTCTCATTCCCTCAAGGGTCTATTTGCCTTTTTTGGCATTCAGCCTTGGACAAAGCCAATGCAGGCCAATGCAGTTCATCCCATTAGTGTGTTTCAAAAAAATATTTACTTATATAGCTGCATTGGGTCTTAGTTGCAGCCCCTTGATCTTTGCTGTGGCATGAGGCATCTTCAAGTTGTGGCATGTGGGATCTAGTTCTCTGACCAGGGCTTGAACTCGGGCCCCCTGCCTTGGGACCATGGAGTCTTAGCCCCTGGACCCACCAGGGAAGTCCCCATCTGCCTGGAGCCAGCGTGAGGAATCCCACCTGTGACAAAGTCATGCAGCAGAGGCCTGATGGGCAAGGCGAGTTAGGCCTCAGGGTGTCCCCCTGGTATTTCCTGAGCATGTACCGCCCAAAACCAGAATCTGCCTGCCTTATTGTACTCTGCTTTTCCACTCTTCTGACATTCTCTGGAAAAACTTAACTCAGGGCTTCAATCTTCTGCATTTGATAGGAATGTTTCAGCTCAAACCCCCTCTGATAACTCTCTAGCTTGCCTAACAGGTTCTCCTGGACTTTTATAGCTTGTGAATTGCTTATAGCCCCCCAACCGCGAGAGGCACAAAGCTTAAAGCATCTTAAAGATACAGAGCCTTTTCTAAAGAGCTAAAAATCATATTGGTGACAGGTTTTCACTGTTGACTCAATGATTGCTGCCAGGCCTCCATATTCTTTATCTTTTGACATCTGGAAGGATATTAATCAATGTATCGGGATATGGAAAAAGGTATATAGTAGTTTTGATATTAGCAACACTAGACTTTTGAGTTAATTGCTTTTTTCTTTATAAATCACTGTACTCCTTTTACTTGTTATAAATTGCTGTATCTTTGCTATATAAGAATGTAACTTTATTTAGTGTGAGAGTGGCACCAGACTTTGGGAAGATCAACACAAATAAGTCTTCTGGTTGACAAACCCTTATCAGAAAAGGGCTGTAAAAAGTTAATTGGCCCTCTGGCTGGAAGATGATGTAAATCACCTAAGACTTGTGTATACAACTAGGTATGCAGAGAGAAAAGCCTGGTTTTAATGAGTCTGGGCTGCTGACACTGCATAATTTTGTATTACCCATTGATCTCTATGTACAATCAAAAAGGAATAAAAGGCCTTTCTAGACAATAGAGGCCGGGCCAGTCACTGGACTGGTTCCCCCCGTGTCTTCTCTTTACTCTAATTTCTGGCTGAATTCCCATCTGGGGCGTGGAAGCTCGCCATGTCTACTTACTTGCCCTGGCTTTTAAGATCCACGCAAGGGTGAGCCCAAGGTGGGGCAACCCCCGATATTCAAGAGGACACCAGTGACCTAACGTAGATGGTGCAAACTTCTTGTCTTGAAGTTTTATTGGCTTTCCATGTAAACCAAGTTATTTAGCATCTTTTCTCCACTTAATTTTCCTACTACACTATGTCTTCCTCATCTAATCTTATATTTCTAATTAAATAAATAAATAAGTTTTTCCTTGCCTACGCCATTCATGCTTCAAATCAACCTGGATCCACCAGGGCTAGACCCTGGCACCCATCTCATTAGCTTTTATAGCTTTAAAATCTCTGGGTAAATACATAGTAATCTTAGTTGCTTTTCCTTAGAAGGCCCTGGGTTCTTTATAAAATTGCACACTTCATTTCCAGAAATCGTCATATCCTCTTCTCAATGGTATGAGAGAGGAGTGGCTTGCCCTCATCTGTTAAATACTAGAGGTTGTTCTCTAATTTACTCAAAATGTAACCTCTGTTTAATGTCAGAATGAGAGTAACCAAAAACATGCTCCTTTCTAAATGAGATGACAGTACTCTCTGCGGCCTGGGTATTTCTTGAGCTCAGCCACAGCTTTGCATCCCCTCACTTGCTCATCCTGTTGCCATCCATGAATCAAAGGGGACTGGAGATCATAGAAAGGCAGTAGCAGGAAAGCCCATTTAGAACAAAACACAGACATACCAGAGCTGAAGGAGGGAAATACCTAAGTGATGGATGGGGAGGGAAGTGAGGGAGCGAATTTTTAATACAGAAGGGTTTTGATTTTGAGGCAGTTTCTTCCTTGTAATGTAGAGAGATATACCATTTGAAACTAATTAAGCTTAAGCTTAATGAGAAACACTGGGCTGGAAGAAGCACAAGCTGGAATCAAGATTGCCAGGAGAAATATCAATAACCTCAGATATGCAGATGACACCACCCTTATGGCAGAAAGTGAAGAGGAACTAAAAAGCCTCTTGATGAAAGTGAAAGAGGAAAGTGAAAAAGTTGGCTTAAAGCTCAACATTCAGACAACTAAAAACTTATGGCAGAAAGTGAAGAAGAACTAAAGATCCTCTTGATGAAAGTGAAAGAGGAGAGTGAAAAAGTTGGCTTAAAGCTCAACATTCAGAAAACGAAGATCATGGCACCTGGTCCCATTGCTTCATGGCAAATAGATGGAGAAACAGTGGAAACAGTGGAAGACTTTATTATTGGGGGCTCCAAAATCACTGCAGATGGTGATTGCAGCCATGAAATTAAAAGACACTTACTCCTTGGAAGAAAAGTTATGACCAACCTAGATAGCATATTCAAAAGCAGAGACATTATTTTGCCAACAAAGGTCTGTCTAGTCAAGGCTATGGTTTTTCCTGTGCTCATATATGGATGTGAGAGTTGGACTGTGAAGAAAGCTGAGCACCGAAGAATTGATGCTTTTGAACTGCGGTGTTGGAGAAGACTCTTGAGAGTCCCTTGGACAGCAAGGAGATCCAACCAGTCCATCCTAAAGGAAAGCAGTCCTGAATATTCATTGGAAGGACTGATGTTGAAGCTGAAACTCCAATACTTTGGCTACCTGATGCAAAGAACTGACTCATTGGAAAAGACCCTGATGCTGGGAAAGATTGAGGTCACGAGGAGAAGGGTGCAACAGAGGAAGAGATGGTTGGATGGCATCATTGACTCAATGGAACATGAGTTTGAGCAAACTCCAGGAGATAAAGACAAGGAAGCCCTG
Organism: Madoqua kirkii; assembly: GCA_006408675.1. Lineage (NCBI taxonomy): Eukaryota > Metazoa > Chordata > Mammalia > Artiodactyla > Bovidae > Madoqua > Madoqua kirkii. Next base: position 8,218 of record SJYC01070091.1, read on the forward strand.
GAGTGCTGCAGTCCATTGGGTTGCAAAGAGTCGGACATGACAGCGACTGAACAAGGAACAACAGCACAGATGAGGACACTGAAGCTCAGAGATGATGTAACTTGCCTAGGAGAAGGAAGTGGCAACCCACTCCAGTGTTCTTGCCTGGAGAATCCCAGGGACAGGGGGGCCTGGTGGGCTGCCGTCTATGGGTCACACAGAGTTGGACACGATTGAAGTGACTTAGCAGCAGCCTAGGATTAAAGAACCAGAGAGTTGATTAAAAAGCCAGGCAGACTGCTCTGAATTTCTCCACTCCCTACTCCTACTGAGCTGTCCTATCTGACCTTCTAGCCTCTCTTTAGTCTGCAAACTTCTCTACAAGATGAAGTCTGGCTTTAGAGGCCAAGTCCACCCCTGTGAGAGTCACTGACAGTCCCGTTCCACTCAATCCACAGGGAGGCAAATGGCCACATATGCATCCTGTGTATTCTGGAGGGCTATAGGTTTAAGATAATCTCAGGGAGGCAATAAACACAATGGAAATAAAGCTAATTAAAGAGCATCTGCTAATCATGGGATCCTGTGTCAGAAAACTTGCATCTGCTGGGGTTGCTAAGTGGCATGAAAGTGGAGAGAACCTGGCTGGCAAGGCTTCATCCTACTGCTGACGTGTCACCACAGAGTGGAGGGACAGATGGTGGTCCAGACAAGAGACGAATGTAAAAGACAGATTCAGTTCAGTTCAATTGCTCAGTAGTGTTCAACTCTTTGAGACCCCATGAATTGCAGCACGCCAGGCCTGCCTATCACCAACTCCTGGAGTTCACTCAGACTTGCATCCATTGAGTCAGTGATGCCATCCAGCCATCTCATCCTCTGTCGTCCCCTTTTTCTCCTGCCCCCAATCCCTCCCAGCATCACAGTCTTTTCCAATGAGTCAACTCTTCGCATGAGGTGGCCAAAGTACTGGAGTTTCAGCTTTAGCATCATTCCTTCCAAAGAAATTCCAGGGTTGATCTCCTTCAGAATGGACTGGTTGGATCTCCTTGCAGTCCAAGGGACTCTCAAGAGTCTTCTCCAACACCACAGTTCAAAACCATCAATTCTTCGGCACTCAGCCTTCTTCACAGTCCAACACTCACATCCATACAGGACCACTGGAAAAATCATAGCCTTGACTAGACGGACCTTAGTCGGCAAAGTAATGTCTCTGCTTTTGAATATGCTATCTAGGTTGGTCATAACTTTTCTTCCAAGGAGTAAGCGTCTTTTGATTTCATGGCTGCAATCACCATCTGCAGTGATTTTGGAGCCCCCCAAAATAAAGTCTGACACTGTTTCCACTGTTTCCCCATCTATTTCCCATGAAGTGATGGGATCGGATGCCATGATCTTCTTTTTCTGAATGTTGAGCTTTAAGCCAACTTTTTCACTCTCCTCTTTTACTTTCATCAAGAGGCTTTTTAGTTCCTCTTCGCTTTCTGCCATAAGGGTGGTATCATCTGCATATGTGAGGCTATTGATATTTCTCCCAGCAATCTTGATTCCAGCTTGTGTTTCTTCCAGTCCAGCGTTTCTCATGATGTACTCTGCATATAAGTTAAATAAGCAGGGTGAAAATATACAGCCTTGATGTACTCCTTTTCCTATTTGGAACCAGTCTGTTGTTCCATGTCCAGTTCTAACTGTTGCCTCCTGAATACAGATTTCTCTAGAGGCAGGTCAGGTGGTCTGGTATTCCCATCTCTTTTAGAAATTGTGTATTCCATATTTTATTTAAAGGTCAGTCACTGGGAAATGGCTGCCCAGTGATGCTACCAGTAGCGGAGTTAAGCCCTAATGTAACATGGTGTTGGCAGGAGCCAGGACTCAGGGAGTTAACCGCTGTGGGGTTTTAATCCTGAATTCATGGCTGCCTGGCTGTGTGGCTTAAATTCAGTTGCATAACCTCTCCGGACATCAGCATCCTCCTCTTGAAAACAGGAGGGATAATAATCTACCTACGGCTGATGGTGTCACTGATCCCAACTTTCCACCTTTCTCTCTATCCATGAACAGTGCCATGTGACTTAGCAGAGTCCACCTCAATGTGGGCTGGGCATATGCCCCTCATGCTAGAGCTTGGGTCTGGCCACATGACCTGCTATGGCCAAAAGGATGAGCTGGAAGTGTTGGCATGCCAGTTCTGAGCCCACTTCTCAAGATATGTACCTTGCACTGTTGTCTTTGCCAGGGAAGAAACATGCCTGGCCAACTGGTCCTAAGAGGAGGATGTAAGACTCAAGGGTAGGGAGGAGTCTGGCTTCCTGGATCACACGTGGAGGACAGCCTCCACCAACTAGGAACACCTGCAAGGATTGTGCCGTGGCTGTGAAACACGTCTCTCATGCTGAGCCACTGTACACCGGAGTCTATTTGCTGAGCAGCAAGTGCATCCCATGCTACCTCACTGGCAGGCCAGTCCCTGCACCCCTTCCTGAGCCAGCCCTTTGTTTCACCAACCTTGATTTTCCCCCAACCTGGACACCATGGGGCTTTGTGCTTTCACCTGGCTGTGACTTTTTAGACTTCAGACTGTGAGCTCCCTGAAATCCACCCTTGGAGTAGGAAAAGATGCTCTAGGGCAATGGGGGGAAGGTGGAAGAAGGGTCTGTGGGCACTGAGACAGAGTGGATCTGAACCCTGTTTCTTCAAACCACTGCTAGAGCCCAGAGGTGGAGCAGTTCATGTTGTGTCTAAGCCATGGGGTCCCAGGCAAGGGCACCTGCATTCAGAGCTCATTCCTTGTATCAGCAGAGGCTTTGTCTATGATCTGATGGTGGGCAAGGACGTCAACAGCACTGGTACCCCCCATATGCATGGGTACTGACTGCAAAGATGAGCAATCACTAGGAAAGTAGCTTCTTCTCCCTTGCCCTCAACACACATTTTAGGGGACCTCAGGGGGCATCTTGCTTTAAGAAAACTGACATACGCTCTTGCCAAATAAAATTTGTCTTCAAGAAAAAAAGAGAAAACCAAACATGACTCATGGAGATTAGCACTTATCCAAATGATCAGTAGTCATCTTCACCGATCCTTGAGCACCCACTCAGCACCAAGTGCGTTTACTATGACCTCAGACCCTAATGGTAGTCCTGCAAGGAAAGAAGGTTCAGGAAAATGAAGAATTCCCAGGCCCACAGGGTCTGTTAGAGTCTTGAATGTCAACCTGTTTGGCAAGTTGGTGTTTCTGGAAAACAAAAACTTAAATATCCAAGCGTGGCCCTGCCTAAAGAGATCCCTTTCTAGAACTCCATGTGACAACCTTCCTTCTCCAAGGTGGGGTAGAATGGAGAGGAAGGAACCCTACTTTTCCAAGACACTGTCTTTTCCTCCACTCAGTTATCCCCACCTTGATCTCCTCTACAGTCTCCCCTCCTCCCTTCTTCCACAAGGGACTGGGATGGTCAGATCCACCAAAAACTAGTTCTATTTTTCCATGTCTTCAAGGAAGTCTCAGTTTTGCTCTTAAGACCATTAAAACGGACTGAATCAGGCCCACTCAGATTATATAGATGACTCACAGTCAATTGATTATAGACTTCAATCACATTTCTAAAATGTCTTCATATCACCCAGATTAATGTCTGAATAATTGGCACTATCATCTAGTCAATAATTTGACACATCAAACCAACCATCACATACCTCCTTGGTAAATACTTGTGGCATCCTCAAGTTGGGTGCTTGTTGACCAGACCATACTGTCAATGTGAACCAATCATGGCTTTTTCAATTGGATGAACTTAATCAAAAGAATGGATTTGTTGGTTCCCATATCCCCAAAGGGCAGGAGTTTGGTTGGAAACACCCCAGGCTAGGCCCTGAGCACAACCTAGACTCTCTTTTGTGGCCTTCCATCTGCTTCTATCTGGACGTTGGCTCTATTTGCTCCTTTTACTCTGTCCGCCAGTCTGGAACCATGGCCCCAGTAGTTCTGGAAGCATATCTTCTTTATTAGGTCAAGGGAAAAGGCTCACTGGCTAAGCCTAGGTCACAGAGGGTGGGGGTCTGTCAACCATGGGGAGCAGGCAGATAGTATATGCAGGGACACCGTCAGGAGGCTGTAAGCCTGGCAGCTGCCCAGGTATGCACAGCTCTGTACCTTCCAAAGTGTGGTACGTGAGCTTCCAGATGTTTCTAGCGCATATATGGAACATTCTACAAACTTCGAATTCCATGGGAAGGAAGCCCACCCTCTTTTAAGTGTCCCTTAAGCTTTCTGATTGCTCCAAAGACAAGTTCCACTTAGTTCTTATCATGTCTATAATGCTTCTGTCCCTGAAAAAAAATCTCTCAGGCTCAGTTCCTCTGGCAGGCAAGAATTTAATTCATTACTTTACTCTAAATGTATTTACTTATATGTAGTTATCTTCTATTTATGGCAAGAGATGCTAGTTTTCCACTTAAGAGTAGTGATAGAAAGTTTCCTTTTACAAAAACATTTAGTAAAAAGTGAGCCAGGCTAGAGAAAAATATTAAGTAAATAATAATAGATGGTGCATGGAGACAGGAAAAATTGTGTCTAAGGATGAGATGGACTTAAGCGTTATATTGGGTGATGGCCTTGGCTTTGATATTAGACACTCAGAATTTAAATCCAGGTCACATTCACTATGTAAATCTGGGCAAGCCACTGAAACTGAGTTTCATTTTCCTTATTTATAAAATGAAGATGGTAATAATCATCATCAAACTTCATAACTCACTTTATCCAACCCCCTTAGGGCCAGGTGTATTTAGGAATTCAGAAATTCTCAAATGTTTAGAGTGCCACATGCCCTATATTCCCTGCAGAGCTTAGGCAGCACCACATGACCCGGCACACTGACACGTCTACAGAAAATGGATGACCATTCACACCAAGCATTGAATCTTGTGTTTTTTGTTGTTGTTGTTTTAAGTCTACACACTGCACCAATCCTGGGCAGATTTTTCAGCCTAATGAATTTGCTACAAACTTGAAAATAAAAACTTTCATATTCCAGAGGTTTGGAATAAGACTAGTGAGACTCAAAGCACCTTAGCCAAGCCTATGCAGCGTTATGACAAAGCAAGGAGCCACCAGAGCAGGGGAGGGAGGGTTTAGAGACAGCAGGAATGAAATGTGCACCAGTCCCAAGAGAAGTTATAAGGAGATTATGTACAAGCTTCCCAAGATTTCTCAGAAGTCTCCTCCTCCCATGACCTGTCCTCTCCCGTCCTCTTTCTCCTCCACTTCCTCCTCCTCCTCTCCCTCTTCCTCCTCCCTCTTCTTCCTATTCTTCTTGGTCCCCTTCCTCCCATTGCCCTTGCTGGTGATCAGCCTAGGAGTGAACATGTGACTATGTTATAGCCAATGAGATGTGAGGAGAGATCTGCTGAAATGCTTCTGTAGATGTCTCCGTGCCTAGATGTGATACCTGGTGCAGGGGCAGCCATTTTAGGATCATAATGGGAGATAGGCTGCAGGTAAAAGCCACACAAACAAAGCCAGGGAAGAGAATTGATCTCACATAGCCACTGATCACACCAAACTTGGACTTGCCTACCTCTGCACTTCCTATAAAAGATAAAGAAAACCTATTATAATTTTAGCCACTTTGAGTTGGAATTATATGTATTTCAAAAGGGCATTAGTTTGGATATTAAAGGAAAGTATAAATCTGGAAGGTGAAAAAATGTGAGGTGTTGCAAGTTATAAGAAGGCCTATAAGTGAGGTTGGATTTTAAGGGCTTCCCTGGTGGCTCATACAGTAAAGCATCTGCCTGCAATGTAGGAGACCTGGGTTCAATTCCTGGGACAGGAAGATCCCCTGGAGAAGGAAATGGCAATCCACTCCAGCACTCTTGCCTGGAAAATCCCATGGACGGAGGAACCTGATAGGCTATAGTCCACAGGGTTGCAAAGAGTCAGACACAACTGAGTGACTTCACTTTCACTTTATTGTAACAGGAGGGAAAAGACCAGGGCACAACTTTTAAAAGAATGACATAGCCCGAGGACACAACATAAACCAATTAGAATCAAATGGGACCAAGATGGCAGTCAAGACTAGACCTTGATCCTCAATCAGCAAGTGAAATGACACACCCAGAGGTGCCATGATAGTTCTGGAGCACTGTTAAAAGACCAAGGAGTGGGCAGTGGCCCAAATCCTGGAAATCTCCACCCCTTCTCAAAAATAGTTGAACTATTCCTCCCACTCACTAGCATATAAAATTACACAGCCTATAAAAACTAACCACACCACATTTCAAGGCTGCACTGTCCTCTACAATGACCCACACTTTTTGTCTGTAGAGTATGCATCTCTCTAAATCTGAATAAATCCACTTATTACCTATCATTTTGTCTCTCACTGACTTCTTTCTGCAATGAGACATCAAGAACCTGAGCTTCATTAGGTCCTGAAACCAGGTACCATGGGTTTTGGCTGGGTTTGAGTCCCAGCCATGTGGGTTCAAGTCCAAAATGGGTTTTGGCTGGTTTCAAGTCCCAGCTACGTGGGTTCAAGTCCCAAGCAGGGTTTTGGCTGGGTTCAAATCCCAACCATGTGGGTTTGAGTCCCCAGCTGGGTTTTGGCTGCGTTCGAGTCCTAGCACATGGGTTCAAGTCTCAATCTGAGGGAAACGGTTTCAATATCAGATAGATGACATTATGGGAAGGTGGAGGGGGCAGTGAGAGAGCTGGTGTGGGCTGGACTGTGAGGAGGGGTTCATGAAAGAGTTGGGGAAACTTCCTAAACGTCACTAAAAACTTCATGGTTCCATTTTTGTATTCTAAGTGGAGGGCAAATAATTAAGCTCAAGTCCAGAGTCCCTTAAATTCCTTCCCAGGATCATAGGTGTTCCCTCTACCAGGAAAGAAATCTAGGCTGAGCAGTCGCGAAGATTCTAGGTAGATAAAAAGCCTCAGCAGTGTTCCGGGCTTGTCTGGCCTTCAACGTGTGATTTTGAAAGTTGGAAGCGCGAAGATTATAACTCAGAATGGCACGCGGGTGTGAAGCCGGCTGCCTTGCCAGCTATTTGCCTGTATTTAAAACACATATGGGTGATATTTTTAAATATCTTTGCTGTGTGATTGAAAAACATTGCAGTTGCTACTTCATGGACGTGGGTTTTTATGCAAACCCAGGGATGGAATGATGAGTGTATGTTGTACCTACGTGGGCTTTGCTGGAGAGAAGTAAGGACAGAATGGCACAGCCTGCCTAAATGTCGGGCAGAGAATTGGGGCTGGGCCATTCAACATTTAACTTGGGTGTGGGGGCTGCTGGCAAAGCTCCTTGGTTTTCTTTCTTTTCATCCCTTCCAACTCTCCCTCCAAAGGGTTTGGGTGGGGCTATTCCCCCAGCTCTGGGAATGGGCATGTGACCCAGACTGGCCAATTAGGTCACTCCAACATTTTTGCCCCAGTGATTGGTTATGTCCTCAGCTCATGTCCTAAGGCAGGTCAGTGAAATTCAACTGTGAGACTCTTAGGAACTGCTGGGAAAGAATCACTTCCCTCTTGCTCTTGCTGCTGAGCTGAGAGGAGGTATTCCTGGGACTGCCTAAGGCCATTTTTGTCACCACCTGGGGAAAGCCTGATGGAAATAAAGCCAAGATGGGGAAAAAAGCCTGAGAGATTAACAGAATCCTGGACCCCGACCTGCCTGAAATCTAAGATCACACTCCTTTGGTTGCACTTAAAAAAAAACTTGTGGTAAACTCTATTTAAGGGACTTGCCTAGTGGCCCAGGGATTAAGAATCTGCCTTCCAATGCAGGGAATGTGGGTTCGATCCCTAGTCAGGGAACTAAGATCCCACATGCTACGGAGCAACGAAGCTATGCAACAAATTGACTAAGCCTGTGCCACGACTAGTAGTTGCCCACATGGCGCAACTACTAAGCCTGTGATGACTGAGAAACTCACACGCCACAGGGAAGAGCCCACAAGCCCCTAGGAAGACCCAACACAGCCTAAAATAAATATTACTATATATATATATTTAACATAAAATGTCATTTTAGCCATTTCTAAATATACAGTTCAGTGACATTAATTATAATCACAATGCTGTGCAACCATCATCACTATCTTTTTCCAAAATCTTCAGCCCCCAAACAAAAACCCTGTACCTATTAAGCAGGAACTTACCATCCCATAATAAGATTCCTTAAAATATGGGCTTCTCTGATGGCTCAGATGGTAAAAAATCTGCCTGCAATGCAGGAGACTTGGGTTCAATCTCTGGGTCAGGAAGATCCCCTGGAGAAGAGAGTGGCTATGCACCTCAGTATTTTTGCCTGGAGAATTCCATGGACAGAGGAACCTGGGGGGCTACAGTCCATGGGGTTGCAAAGAATGGGACAAGACTGAATGACTAACATTTTCTTTTTTAAAGTGTGTGTGTGTGTGTGTGTGTGTGTGTGCGTGCACGTGTGTGCTAAGTCACTTCGATTGCATCCCATTCTTTGCAGCCTTACAGACTGTAGCCCACCAGGGTTAGTCTGGCTTCTCTCGCTTAGCATAATGCATTTAAGGTTCATCCATGTTGTTCAGTTCAGTCGCTCAGTCGTGTCCAACTCTTTGTGACCCCATGGACTGCAGCACACCAGGCCTCCCTGTCCATCACCAACTCCTGAAATTTACGCAAACTCATATCCATTGAGTTGGTGATGCCATCCAACCATCCTCTGTCGTCCCCTTCTCCTTCTGCCCCCAATCTTTCCTAGAATCAGAGCCTTTTCAAATGAGTCAGCTCTTTGCATCAGGCGGTCAAAGTATTGGAGTTTCAGCTTCAACATCAGTCCTTCCAATGAACACCCAGGACTGATCTCCTTTAGGATGGACTGGTTGGCTCTCATTGCAGTCCAAGGGACTCTCAAGAGTCTTCTCCAACACCACAGTTCAAAAGCATCAATTCTGTGGTCCTCAACTTTCTTCACAGTCCAACTCTCACATCCATACATGACTATTGGAAAAACCATAGCCTTGACTTTATTGACAAAGTATTGTCTCTGCTTTTTAATATGCTGTCCATGTTGCTGGCACATCAGTAATTGTTCCTTTCTATGCTGAGGAATAAATACATTGTATGTATCCATTCACCAGTCTATCTTCATTCACCAGTTGAAGGACATTTACCCACTTCTGTACTCTGAATTTCCTTGAGTCTCTAAATCCCTTTTTCTTTTCTTAAGCTATTCCAGTTAAATTTCGGTCATCTGCAACCACAATAATGTTGACAATATATCAGAGAAAGTGACTTCCTCTCTCTGAAGTTTTTTCTTTCATCTATAAAATCAGAGTGTACTATTCAAATGGTTTTGAGGGTTACAGAAGTCTTTGCTCAAAATTGTTTGAGAGAGACAATTATTGTCTCACATACCAAGGAGTTCTGAGATGGAGAAAACCTCAAAACAGGTAATTCTTGTAATTCACAGTTCAAGTCCGGAGGCAGGCAGTTTCCACGGCTCCACTCTGCTGGCCTCTGGGTTTTCCCCACAGGGCAAAGCAAGATGGGGGCAGAGACACCACATGACAGACTTCACAGGAAGTTCTCTCATTTTGGCTTAAGCCAAAAATGGTTTATTAGTTTATTTAATGGTATGATGAGCTTTGGGTACAGCTGGATCAAGAGCCTCTGAGGTTGAATTTTAGACATTATCATTCTCCTTCTCTGTCGGCTTTGTTCTCAGACAGGCTTCTCTGCAAGGGGGTTAGGATGGCTTCTGGCAGCCCAGGCGTCTGTCCTCCCAGGGTAACATCCCCAGGGCAAAGAGAGGCCTCTTTCCAAAGGTTCCATCAGAATTCCTGGGGAGACCTCTCCTTGCTCCAGGTCAGATCTGGACCCTTGAGACATCATTCCTAGTGTGAGGGTATTTGGAATGGTACCTTTGGGAGGTAATTAGGTTTAGATTAGGTGATGAGGCTAGGACCTCCATGATGGTATTGATACCTTTATAAGAAGAAGCTCTTATAAGAAGAGCACACAGCCCTCCGCCTTCTCTCTCTCCTTTCCCTCTCTCTGCTGTAGTGCTGCTGCTGCTGCTGCTGCTAAGTCACTTCAGTCGTGTCCGACTCTGTGAGACCCCATAGGCAGCAGCCCACTAGGGTCCCCCATCCCTGGGATTCTCCAGGCAAGAACACTGGAGTGGGTTGCCATTTCCTTCTGCCATACTAGAACACAGCAAAAAGATGGCCATCTGTAAATTGGGTCGAGAGCCCTCACCAGATCCTAAACATGATAGTACTCCGATCTTAGACTTCCAGGGTCCAAACTATGAGAAAATAGTTGTTTAATCCCCCCTACCCCCACCCAGGCTATGGTATTTTGTTATGGTAGCCTGAACTGACTAATATAGCAGTGAATTTAGAGCAATCATTGTTGACTGGTTACCTGCTGAGTGCCAGGCCCTGTGCAGAATATTGAAGTTCTTTAGCTGGGTCTCAGCCCAGAGAGTTTGAAATCTAGAAACAGTATTAAAACATTAATGATGAATCCTTTCTATCTTTTCTGTAAATTTGAGATCACTTTTATTTAAGAAAAGAAAATTCTAACTCAATCAATAACCTCTTTGCACTTTCTTCCTCTATCCATCTGTCTCTGGAAACAGACTAGCACGTAGACCACAGAACTTTACATCTATCTCTCCATAGTTATTTCCATGCATGCCAAGAGAAAAAAAAATGACAGCTATAAAGAGATGTGGCAGATGCTCCTAAGTGCCCTGTGTTCAGAGCTTTTCATATCTAACCTCATTTAATCTTCAGACCAGTCTGTAAGACAGACATTATTAGTTTTATTACCCAAATGAGGAAGCTGAGAGGCTCAGAGAGGCAAAGTGACTTACCCAAGATCACACAGCTGTGAAGTGAGGGTGAGGTTTGAATCCTTTGAATCAGGTCTTTCTGATCTTAAGGCCTAAGGTCTTAACTCCCATCAGCTCCCTTGGCTAATCAGTGCTATGGAGGAATTCATAAAATAGACACTCATCCAAAGTTGAGACATTATAATGACCTAGATTTCTCTATGATAAGGATAGCCACCACTAAGGAAGGTGGCTGTAATGTGGATGAACGCACTAAGAACTTTTAAGGACTCAAAGAGAAAACAATGTTACTTCTGTTACTCATAAGATAGTCCTACTCTGTGCTAGTCAGTCCACATGTTTTAACTCTTCCCCTCACAATCCTTTGAGGTAAGTCCTAGCATCATTCCCATTTTCAAGATGAGAAAGTGGAGGGTCAGTTGAGCCAAAGCAATGGGTGAATGAGTGAAATTAGGACATCTCATCACTCTAAATCTTTGCAAGAGGAATAAATGTCCCAAACTCTTGAGATTCTAGAATCTCTTGAGTCTATATTCAAAGAGAAAGGAGCAAGATGGAAATTTAGAACAAAATTCTCCTCTCATAGAAGGAAGATGCTGGTTGTCAACTGCAAGTTCTAGGGAAACGCCTTGAGACTCACACCCACCCCCACCCCCAGGTCCCTGGGGTTCTGTGGTTGAATCTGGGAACTCTGAAAGTCTCCTTGAACAGACTTAGAGCTGATGGAGTGGGGAGAGAGCAGGCTTATAAGGGACTCTCACAGGAAATGCAACAATAGCAGTGTTGTGCCCCATGAGAGCTGCAAACAGCATCCTCAGCAACAGGGAATATGGGTATGAATACGCTTGAGTTGTTCTGCCACCTAAATGTGCATAATGAAAAAAAAAAACATATAAAAATGTAATAAAATAGGTCTGTGAATTCAGCCTTAAAAAATCATGTGCATCTGGGTCTTGTCCTGAAGAAACAAAGAAAATCCCATGACCAGTTTGGTGGAGTTGGATGATGGGGGTGGTTAAATGGTTATTTATTATTTGATTCTGTGTTTTTCAGAAAGGTAATACTCACTGTTAAAACTTCAAGCAATGTACATGTAATGGTATATAAGGAATGCTTCTAGCTATAAGTAACAGTAAACTTAAAAGCAATGGTTTAAAAGCTGAGTAACATGCATGCATGCTCAGTCATATCTGACTCTTTGTGACCCTACGGACTGTAACCCACCAGGCTTGTCTGTCATTGAATTTTCCAGATAAGAATATTGGAACGGGTTGCCATTTCCTACTCCAGGGTATCTTCCTAATCCATGGGTCAAACCTGTGTCTCCTGCCTCTCCTGCACTGCCAGGCAGATTCTTTCCCACTGAGCCACATATGAAGCCTAAAAGATGAGTATTTATTGTTAATCACCAGGAAGCCTAAGGTAGGACGTTCTGGACTTGGTTTGTGTGTTCTCAGTCGCCCAGTCATGTCCGACTCTTTGGGGCTCTATGGACTGTAGCCTGCCAGGGTCCTCTGTCCATGGGGATTCTCCAGGCAAGAATAGTGGGATGGGTTACCATGCCCTCCTCCAGGGGATATTCCTGGCTCAGCGACTGAAACCGTGTCTCTTATGTCTGCCTCATTGGCAGGCAGGTTCTTTACCACCAGCCCCACCTGGGAAGCCCCAGGACTTGGTTTAAGGGCTTGCTATCTATAAGAACTCAGACCCCTCTGTTCTTTCTGCCTTGCTGTACTCAGTGTGTAGGTAATGTCTCCCTTCATGGTCACAAGATAGCTGCCACAGCTCCAGATATCAGGTCCTCATGTCACAGTCTCAAGCAGTAAGGAAAGGGATAAAACTATGTAAAGAGACTCTTGTATTCTTTAATTAAAGAGAAAGATCTTTTCCAGGAACTGTCCCTCCCTCCACAAAGTTAAATGGACCTCACTCCAAACCTTAGCTTTCCTGCGTTATCTCTCTGAGCCTCAGTTTTCCCATCCTGGAAATGGGGATAATAGTAGTACCTTCCTCAGAGGGTGTTTCGAGAATTAAATGAGAAAATACTTCGTGTCCAGTAAGCACTCAGGAGCTGTGCTAGCATCTTCCATTTCCCTACCATATTCACCCTTCTTAACCTGTCTCCAGCTTATTCGGTGATGCCTCAGAACTGCAACAACCATCTTTCTTCTCCTCTGGCTTTTGGTTGATTTGGCCAATGGGAAGTATAGTATCAACAGGAGCTCAAGAGGGAAGATAGAGAAGTTGAGTATTTATCCCCCTCACTCCTTCTCTGTGGTATTGCTGAGGGAGGCTGTTTCCCTAGTGATGTCCGCAGCTTCTCTCTCTCTCTGCCAGCTGCCTGGTAATGCCCACTGGGTAATAGCTCCCTAAGGTTACTAGCCCCAGGGTGTGGCTCCATTGTTTTTCTAAACCTGCCCTCACCTTAGTAAATAGTCTCTTTATTCAACACTACTTGAAATACCAGTTTGAGTGCATTATCTTTTCCTGCCAGGAGCTGGACTGATTCAAAACATGAGCTTTTTTTTTTTTTTTCTTCAAAGTAAATTATTTGCAAACTTCAGTATTTTATTAGTAGTGACAAGTGATTTGTGTCACACTTCATGATTAAGAATCACTGGTCCTCTTGGTCAAAAAGTCAGTTAAGTGGGATGTTTGATTGAGTTGGCTGTTATAATCATGAATTAAATCTAAATCCTTGGGCTTCTGGCCATATCCTGAGGCACAATATTTTTTACATGATAATGATTTTGGGGAAAAAAAAGAAAAGACAATTTTTACATTCATATGCCCCGAACTCGTTGCTGCGTATTCTTGACATCCTTCAGTTAAATGGAAAACACAAGGTTTTGAAACTGTATTGATTTCAGTGGGCATATATTATTTTACTGTAAGTACCAATGTCTGTTGTACTTAATATACAAGGATTAATTTAAAATGCATTAGTTTAATAAAAATGCATAAAATAGAATAGAATTGCATTAGCTTCAATAAAAAATTCAATTTCATAAATATTATCTCGTGTTAAAATGCATTGATTTCCAGGAAAATATATTGGTCAAAGGTAATTTACATTGCTTTGAATGGAAATGCGCCAGTCTCCATACATATGCATTAGTTTAGTCAAACGTATCCAGTTGTTCCAATTGTGTAAAATATCAGTTAGGCTGAAATGGATTCCAGCCCTGTTTGTTGTTGTTGTTGTTTTATTCTCTTTGGCTGAATAAATATTTCCCATGCTCACTTTAGTGTAGCCTAGTTCCTGTGAAGGAAGGCAGGTGGGTGAGCCTGAGAACATTCTGGTAACCCACTGGTTTGTGGATTGTTGACTTCTACAGCAGTTAAGACTCCCTTGGTGGCAGGTAAGGTGTGTTCACCTCCCTAACAAGGGTGGGTGTGGGATATGAGCTGGAGATTCAAGCAAAGGGCCCAGAAGGCCTCATGAGGACTGACTGGAGCCACACCCAGACCAGGAAAATGTAGACTTTGACTGCGGCAGGAGAAGCTGGAAGAGAGTGACGTTATGGGGGGCAAGTAGGGACCGGAAGCAGGTGAGGTAAGCCCAGAGCTCAGGGTCAGCAGGACACAGGATCACAGCTGGGCTCTGGGGTCTCCCAGAGTTCCAACCTTGAACCTGCCACTTTCTGTGTATCCTTCACCAAGTCTCTTAGCCTCTCCGAGTCTCTGTTACTCCCAGGTATTATGTCAAACACTAAGTACTTTCCATATACTGATTTATTTAATCATCATCATAGCTTACAAGTGTCTTGTTCCAGATCACACAGCTAGCAGAGTGGTAGAGCTGGGATGTGAACCCCAAATCCCTCTAGATCTCAGCCACCAGACTGCCTCCAGTAGTTCTATGTAAAGTGTGCAGTGTGTGGTCGCTCAGTCGCGTCCGACTCTTTGCGACCCCATGGACTATAGCCTGCCAGGCTTCTCTGTCCAGGGGATTCTCCAGGCAAGAATACTGGAGCAGCTTGCCATTTCCTTCTCCAGGGGATCTTCTCGACCCAGGGATCGAACCCAGCACAGGTCTTCTGTGCTGAAGGCAGATTCGTTACCCTCTGAGCCACCAGGGGTGGCTTGGGGTACATTGGGGTAATTCAGGGAGGTATCTAATCCCTATTCTCTGGCTTCTGAGGAAACTTTGGATAAGTGACTTTGTCTCTTTAGGCCTCAGTTCCTTCATCTGTTAAATAGGTATAATGACAGCATTTATCTCCTACAGCCCACAGGCGTGGCAGGAGCACAACAGACAGCAGACCCTCACCCACAAAAAGCACTCACCACTTTCCAGAGCCTTTAACACGCTAATGTGAGTCCTGAATCCCTAAAGAGGGGAATAAGTAGGCAGATAAACCTCCCCAGGGTTGGTCGCAAAGAGTCGGATACGACTGGCGACTGAAATGAACTGAACTGAACTGAACCTACCCAGGAGGCGGCTGAAGAAGGAAAGAACTACAATACGGAGAGACTTAGAGAAGGAAAAACTGCCCTGAGTTCCATTTCCCAAAGTGTGGGACCCCTCCCTCAGTGATATGTGAGTTGCCGTTGCTCTCTGCAGATGGCCATTTTTCAAAACTTTTTATTTGGAAAAAAATTACAACAGAAGAGTTATAAGAAGAGTACCGTGAACTCTCTGAACTTCTCCAGATTTGCCAAATGTTGACATTTTGCCACATTTGCTTTATTTTTCTCTCCGTCTGTATGTGTATATATATCTTTCTATATATATGTTTCCCCCTGAACCATTTGAGAGTTAATGCAATCACCAGCACAGTCCTTTACACACAAGAGATCAGTGTTTGTCTCCTAAGAACAAGGTCATTCTCATTCGTAACTATCGTACAACTGTCACATGCAGAAAACTTAGCAGTGATACGGTTCTAGAATCCGAGTTTTAAGATTCTGTGTTGAAATTTCACCAAATGAAATAGTGTCATAAAATTGAACCGTATTTTACAATCATGATTTTTCCATTCGGGATCTTATCCAGGATCACACATTGAAATTAACTGTGCCTTCTTTTAGCCTCCTTTAACCTGGACCTGTGTTTCAGCCTTCTTTTGTCTTTCTCAAGGTTGATATTTTTGAAGAGTCCATTTTGGAGACCATCTCTCAGTTTGGGTTTGTCTGGTGTTTCCTTGGGATTAGATTCAAGTTACGGGGACTTCCCTGCTGTTCCAATGGTTAAGAATCTGCCTGTCAATACAGGGGACGTGGGTTTGATCCCTGGTCTGGGAAGATACCACAGGGCAACTAAGTCCGTACTGAGCCCGTGCACCCGGAGCCCATGTCCCCCAACAAGAGAAGCCACCGCAATGAGAAGTGTGTGCAACCAGAGAGTAGCCCCGCCTCGCCGCTGCAACTGAGTCCACACGCAGCAGTGAAGACCCAGTGCAGCCAAAAATAAATAAATACAAAGATTCAAGTTACATACCTTTGGCAAGAACATCACTGAAGTAATGCTGCATCCTTCTCAGCGCATTGTATCAAGAGGCCCCGACGGCTGTTTGTCCCATTTCTGGTGTTGTAAACTCTGACTTCTTGGATGGGGTGGTATCTATCAGGTTTCTCCACTCTAATTTTTTCCTTTTATAATTGGTAAGAAATCTATGTAGGAGGTACATATTTACTTTTATGTCCCATTCTGTTTCTGCAAAGGAAAATTTTAGTGTTTCATTTACAGTTGCAAAATAAAATTTCTTTCTTCAAAACATGTATTTAAAGTAAAAAGAAAAAAAGTGAAAAGTATAAAATTAGTAACAGTAATGGTGGTTTGTGGATATGGCAAAATACTGAGACATGGGGTACTCAAATGGCCACTTTAGTGAATCAGTCATGTCCAGCTCTTTGCAACCCCACGGACTGTAGCCACCAGTCTCTTCAGTCCCTGGAACACGCCAGGCAAGAACACTGGAGTGGGTAGCCATTCTCTTCTTCAGGGGATCCTCCCGACCCAGGGATTGAACACAGGTCTCCTGCATTGCAGGCAGATTCTTTACCCTCTGAACCACCAGGGAAGCCCATTTTAGGGAGACAGGATAGTAAATGTTTAACCTGCCAAGTATGGGGACAGTTGTTTCAAGGAAATACAGGAGAGAGGAGAGGGAATTCCTGGGGTCTTCAGAGACCCAGAGTAACTTCTCTGCTGTCCAGTGTGTCCTCCTCACCCGGAGCCTATAGTCCCTGCCTCCAGTTTCTGTCTGGCCTTGCAGGCCTGGGCAGGTGGACTTAAGGACGATCACTTCAGTCCCCCTACCTGGCACTGCCAGGGGAGCCACCAGCTGCTGCTCTGGGAGGCCCTGGGGACTCACAGAAAATCCACTGGTTCATGGAAACCCACTCAACAATCCATACAGACTAGCATCCTGCAGAAAGAGGCCCTCCTAGTCCCTTGCAGAATCAGAGCTGTGGACAAGATGGAAGCCAGACCAGGTGTTGCTCTTCTGGACACAAACCGCTGGTGCAGTCTCACAAGGGACCACGAATACTTGAGGCAGCAGGGCCACCAAGCAGAGGCCAGATTTTGAAGGAAAGACCTGCAGCCTGGGAGGAAAAAGCAAATGCAACTTGGTACTTGTTCTTGGGGTACCAGAGGCCCAGACGCTGCCTGGCTTAGCCCTCAAAAGTGGCTCCTTGAATTGCAAGAAAGACTGTCCTTTCAGGCCTTGACTAACGCTTGAAACTTATGCCCAGAAGTTGCCCACCAGATGCCCCTGCCATGCTGGCATCCACAGCTAGAATCCAGGTGCATCAGTGCAAGTAAAACCTGGGTTATTTTCAGGATTTTGGCAGAATGGAGAGGAAATAGATTCATATTTGAGTCCAGGAAGGGCAGTGTGTAAGGATACAGGCTTCGCATTTAATCACTTCTGGATGCTGGTCATTGTGCTTGGGAACACCCACCCTACTCTGAGTCTTCTCATCTGTAGAAGGGGATAGTAATATTGTCTTCATATTGCTTACTCCCTTGTTGTTGTGAGGACCACAGGAAGGAAGTGAATAAAGAACTTGGCATAATGCCAGGCATGTTATAAGCAGTCATTGCATTTGTAGCTATTATTATTGTTGTTAATCAAACTAGTTACTCGGAACAGCCTGATGAAAAGTCATTCAGGTGAACAGGGGCTCCTTGAAAGTAGGAATCATTTTGCATTCATCTCTGTACCACCAGTACCTACACCAGGGCCTGGCCTAGAGGAGGTACATAGTAATGACAGTTAATAAGAATAATCATAATTGCTCATATTTTTGGAGCATTTATTGTGTTTCAAGCCCGAGTGAAACCCTGTACATGTATTATTGCATTCAAGCCTCAAAACCTCTCTCTGCCCTTATACATTGCTGGTGGGAATGCAAAATTGTGCAGCCACTGTGGAAAATGGTCTGGCGGTTTCTCAAAACTTTAAACATAAAGTTACCATACAACCTGGCAACTTCACATCTAAGTACCCATCCTAAAGAACTGGAAAACAGATATTCAAACAAATATGTTTCTTTTGTGGGTGATGAAAATGGTTCAGGGCTTCCCAGCTGGCTCAATGGTTAAAATCCATCTGCTGTGCAGGAGACGCAAGATCAATCCCTCAGTCGGGAAGATCCCCTGGAGGAGGAAATAGCAACCCACTCTAGTAGTCTTTCCTGAAAAAAATCCCATGAACAGAGGAGCCTGGTGGGCTACAGTCCATGGGGGCACAAAGAGTTGGACAGGACTGAGCATATGTGAGCACGAAAATGGTTTAAAATAATAAATATTTTAATCAATAGTCAAAAACCTTTTTAAAGGTGAGTTTTACATACACACACACTTGGATATGTAAAAGTGAATATTAGTGTTATTTAATACATTCACATTGTTATACAACCACCTCTATCTAGTTCCAGAACATTTTCATTACTTCAGGTGGAAACTCCACACCCATTAACAATCACTCCCCATTCCCTTCTCCCCACCAGCCCCTGGCAACCACGTCAGCTCTCTGTCTCTATGAATTTACCTATTCTGGACAGTTCACATACATAGAATCAGACATGTGGCCTGTTGTATCTGGTTTCTATCAATCACTAACGCTGCCTGGCTTAGCCCTCAAAAGTGGCTCCTTGAATTGCAAGAAAGACTGTCCTTTCAGGCCTTGACTAACGCTTGAAACTTTTGCCCAGAAGTTGCCCACCAGATGCCCCTGCCATGCTGGCATCCACAGCTAGAATCCAGGTGCGTCAGTGCAAGTAAACCTGGGTTATTTTCAGGATTTTGGCAGAATGGAGAGGAAATAGATTCATATTTGAGTCCAGGAAGGGCAGTGTGTAAGGATACAGGCTTCGCATTTAATCACTTCTGGATGCTGGTCATTGTGCTTGGGAACACCCACCCTACTCTGAGTCTTCTCATCTGTAGAAGGGGATAGTAATATTGTCTTCATATTGCTTACTCCCTTGTTGTTGTGAGGACCACAGGAAGGAAGTGAATAAAGAACTTGGCATAATGCCAGGCATGTTATAAGCAGTCATTGCATTTGTAGCTATTATTATTGTTGTTAATCAAACTAGTTACTCGGAACAGCCTGATGAAAAGTCATTCAGGTGAACAGGGGCTCCTTGAAAGTAGGAATCATTTTGCATTCATCTCTGTACCACCAGTACCTACACCAGGGCCTGGCCTAGAGGAGGTACATAGTAATGACAGTTAATAAGAATAATCATAATTGCTCATATTTTTGGAGCATTTATTGTGTTTCAAGCCCGAGTGAAACCCTGTACATGTATTATTGCATTCAAGCCTCAAAACCTCTCTCTGCCCTTATACATTGCTGGTGGGAATGCAAAATTGTGCAGCCACTGTGGAAAATGGTCTGGCGGTTTCTCAAAACTTTAAACATAAAGTTACCATACAACCTGGCAACTTCACATCTAAGTACCCATCCTAAAGAACTGGAAAACAGATATTCAAACAAATATGTTTCTTTTGTGGGTGATGAAAATGGTTCAGGGCTTCCCAGCTGGCTCAATGGTTAAAATCCATCTGCTGTGCAGGAGACGCAAGATCAATCCCTCAGTCGGGAAGATCCCCTGGAGGAGGAAATAGCAACCCACTCTAGTAGTCTTTCCTGAAAAAAATCCCATGAACAGAGGAGCCTGGTGGGCTACAGTCCATGGGGGCACAAAGAGTTGGACAGGACTGAGCATATGTGAGCACGAAAATGGTTTAAAATAATAAATATTTTAATCAATAGTCAAAAACCTTTTTAAAGGTGAGTTTTACATACACACACACTTGGATATGTAAAAGTGAATATTAGTGTTATTTAATACATTCACATTGTTATACAACCACCTCTATCTAGTTCCAGAACATTTTCATTACTTCAGGTGGAAACTCCACACCCATTAACAATCACTCCCCATTCCCTTCTCCCCACCAGCCCCTGGCAACCACGTCAGCTCTCTGTCTCTATGAATTTACCTATTCTGGACAGTTCACATACATAGAATCAGACATGTGGCCTGTTGTATCTGGTTTCTATCAATCACTCCACATAATGTTTGCAAGGTTTATCTACAGTGCCGCATCTGTAACTCTTTCTTACAGCTGAATAATATTTCACTATACAGATAGGCTATAACTGGTTTATCCATTTATCCATGGACCTGTGGGCTGTTCCCACCTTTGGCTATTGCGCATAGTGCTCCTACAAACATGTACTCATGTATTTGAGTATCTGTTTTTCAACTCTCTGGGTCTCTATGGCACTGGTGGGTTTTAAGCAGGGCTCATGTGTGGTGGTGAGTTGTCTTTGAGTGTGTGTGTGTGTGTGTGTGTGTGTGTGTGTGTGTGTGTGTAGGGGGCATGCCAGCAGGAGCCCAGGGAGGTGGCTGCAGCAGCCATCCAGGTAAAGGACCACGCTGGCCTGGACTGTGACAGTGTCTGCAAGATGGACAGCAGGGGAATGTTTTGGAAGAGGAGACAGACAAGGTGAAGGGGATTTCTTCTCTCGGGCCTGCCAGCTGTGGCCACCAGATGTGGGACCCTCAAAGTGACATAAACCCCAGAACTCTGTCGACAGCCATAGCGGTTCTCTGGCCGGCATGGAACTGTATTCGGTGTGACCATGTACCTGGGAATCAGCCTCAAATTCACTGACACTGGTTTTGCAACAGACCGAGGAGGTGGGCACCGGCAAACAGTCGACTTGTGATGGCTGCAGGCACCTGCATATGAGGACTGAGAATGCAGAGCACACGTGGCTGGTGGGGTCAGCAGCAGCGGTGATAGGAGGAATGGGGCAGGGAGCCTCTGGGTGTAGCTGGATCCAGTGAAGCAGTTTGCATTAATAAAAATGGAGGGCTGGGGCCTGTGGATTGTTCAGGTAGGGAGACTGCTGGTCTGATAAACTGCAACAATCCTTCTGCTCCTCAGTGAAGGCATGGTTGCCAACCAGCTGTGTGGACTTAGGCAAGTTAATCAGCCTCTCTGATCCTTAGCTTCCTCCTCTTTAACACGAGACTGACAATCCATCACTTTCTTCATAAGGCTGGAGTAAGAAATAAACTAGAAATGCAAGTGAGTCACCTCGAGTACAATCATTTATCAATTTCTTTACAGCTTGTGTGTAAATGCACCACGAATTGGCATAACAAGCTGAGTTCAAATCCCAGGGTGGCCACTTGCTAACTGTGCAGCTCAGGCAAGTCTCACAGCCACTCCAACCCTCAATATCTTCCTCTGTAAAATGAGAAAAGTATTAGGATGTACCCAGTGGGGTTGCCATGAGGGCTGAGTGAGGGGCTGCTGCATGTAAAGTGCTCAGGCCAGTTCTTGGCACATGATATTCACTCCGTCCATCCATGAGAGTCTCAGGGATTATGACTTTCCTCCCTTATTTTACTAAACCCCAAGTAGGCAACAAAGAACAGAGGCTTAGAATCCAGAGTCAGACCTGGGTCCAAATTCTGATGTTACTTTCTATGTGGCCGTAGAAGGTTATTATACTTCTTCTAGCCCTAATTTCCATTCCTTCATTTCCCCATTTATTCATACAACAGTTACTAAACAATGAGCTTATGCCAAGCAATCTTTCAAGTACTTGGCTTGTAGCAATTCATGGGATTCCTACAACAACCTTAAACAAGGTAGGTGTTGTTATTATTTCCATTTTACAGGTGGGGAGTTGAGGACCCGCGAGAGAAAGTCACTGCCTCAGTGACACAGCTGATTAGTGAAAAAGTGAGGATTCAAGTCCGGGGCAACCTGGCCCCAGAGTCCATGCTCTCAACGTTTGGGGGCCAGGTTTCCTCTCTGCAATTGGAAGATTTCCTTTCCTCCTACAGTTGTTGGGAAGATTAAATAAAACCCAATCTTTACAAGCATAGCACAGTGACTGGCCTTCATGGAGGGGTCAGTAAAAGGGAGCTGTTCTTTTATTATTTTATTTTTTGGCTTGATACATCTCTATGCCTTTGTACTTCACTGCTTTCTCTACCTGGTTCAAGCCTCTAATTCAAGGGTGACCTCCTCTGACAAGGCTTCCATGACCTTGCTAAGTGCCTTCTGTGGAGTTTCCACAATCCATGGGGTTAACGAACTGCTGTAGATCTGACCACACATTTCTACAACTTTCTCCTCCCATCTAACACAGGGCAGAGGTTGTGCCTTCTCCTTTGTATCCCTGGCTCCTGGTACAGCCCCGAACCAGCGTGGATGTTTGCTCATAGACTGGGTACTCATTTGTTCAACAAACTGTTTTGAGCACTGACAGTATGTCAGGCTCTGGGGAATTAGCATGTGGCTTTGTTGAATGACTAAAGGGCCCTCTCCAAGTTCTGTGCCCACCTGGCCATCTCACTATGAGTGCTACTCCCCCGTGTATACCTGCTAAGCTAGCACTTTCTGAAAGATCTTCATACCTTCCTGGGAGTGGACCAGGGAAGGTTCCAGGCCCAAGCTCTCCAAGTATGACTCCTCCACCCCACTTCCAGATATCCAGCAACCTGGTGCTCCTCTCTGTGTCTCCATGAAGCTCCCAGGCCTCCCTGAGCCCAATCCCTCTCCTGAAATGGAGTTTTTTGTGGCTTCACATTACATCTCCCAGAGCACAGGCGTGTTTCTCCAATCTGTCACCAGATGTACCAACTCTTCAGGCTAAAAATACCCTTGACATTTTTGAAGCCCTGTTAGGGCTGGAGTTGCTCTCCTTAAGGTTGTGAGTATCTTGCAAATCGATGCAGGTGATGTAGCAGTCACAGGCCTTGAGGGCAGCTACCTCAGTCACAGCTTGGTTACACCCAGTGGATGGGCTTGCCTGCTTTCCTGACATTCCTCTCGGATCTGAGCTCCTGGAGGTTAGGGATCAGGGTTCATGCATCACCACGTCCTTCCACAGCCTGGCATACAGTAGGAGCTCAATAAATGTTTGCTGAATGATACCAGTAGTTATGAACAGGGACTCTGGAGTCAAATTGCTGTTGTTCAGTCACTAAACTGTGTCTTTGCGACCCCACGGACTACAGCACACCAGTCTCCTCTGTTCTCCACTATCTCCTGGAGTGTGTTCAGAGTTGTGTTCATTGAGTCAGTGATGTTCGGAGAAGGCAATGGCACCCCACTCCAGTACTCTTGCCTGGAGAATCACAGGGATGGGGGAGCCTGGTGGGCTGCCATCTATGGGGCCGTACAGAGTCAGACACGACTGAAGCGACTTAGCAGCAGCAGCAGCAGCAGCCAGTGATGTTATCCAGCCATCTTAACCTCTGCAGTCCTCTTCTCCTTTTGCCTTTAATCTTTTCCAGCATCAGGGTCTTTTCCAATGAGTCAGCTCTTATCATCATGAGGCCAAAGTATTGGAGCTTCAGCATCAGTCCTTTCAGTGAATATTCGGGATGATTTCCTTTAGGATTGACTGGTTTGATCTCGCAGTCCAAGGGACTCTCAAGAATCTCCTAGAGCACCACAATTTGAAAGCACCAATCCTTCAGCACAGTCTTCTTGATGGGCCAACCTCTCATCTGTATATGACTACTGGAAAAATCATAGCTTTGACGACACGAACCTTTGTCAGTAAAACGATGTCTCTGGAGTCAAATTACTTGGGTTCAAATTCTGGCTCTACTTCTGACTCAGTGGCCACTCTGCCTTCATTTTCTCATCTGTTAAATGGAAGTGCTAAAAGCATCCAGAACATAGACTTGTTAAGAGGAATAAATGACCACTCTTGGTATAGTTTCTAGAGCTTGACATGGTAAGCACAGCATGAGTTGTTCATCATTAGCATTAAAATTATTGTCATCATCTTTATCGTCAGGAATCTAGCTTTCCTTATCACTCCAATCTGTTTTCCTCTATGGTCTTTATTCTCAGACAGGTTCTCCCTCACAGTGACAAAATGGCTGCACTCAAGCTTACATCCCATCCCTCAAAAGTCCTGGTCTAAAGAGCACTGGTTTTTTCCTTCCCCAGAATTCCAGCAGAAATACTGGAGTGGTTTCCTTCAAACTAGCTTTGAGCCTTGCCCTTTACTGTAACAGTATCTGGAACCAGGGAGATGGGCTGTTCATATTAGCTAATGGTATGTCATGTGTCAATCTGGGAAGCAATCAAGGTAGTCAGAAGGATAGCATGCTCTGATTGGTCAGGTCTGACACCAATCATTGTGTTCAAGAGAATAAAATGCTCTGATTGGTGGGCCTGAATCACATGGTTATCAGGAACAAATCCTCTGATCTAGGGAGATAAAATGCTCTGATTGGTCAGCACTAAGTTATGTGCCCATCCCTAGAGCCAAGGGTGGAAATAGACTTCACCCAAGGGCTTAGGCTTTGGTGAAAGAGGAGAGGGGTTTCTGTTCCCAGATGTAGGAATGGATGAGGGCAGGTGCAAACAGCTACTTCAACCAACAGCAGTCCCAAAGTGGAACAAAGCCCTTTGTTTCTTTCCCCCAGAACACCTCCCACTCAAGATTGTCCTGTATGGTGGCTTTTACTGGACATGACAGCTTCAATGATGTATGTGTGGCCACATCACACTGTGTACACAACTGAAGGTTAAATATAAGATCTCTCAATTCTTAAAAGCCCTCCAGGCTTTCTCTCCCAGAGGCCTCGGAGAATGGCCTTGCTCCTCTTCCTCTAGCTTGTCCAAAGTAAGAGTATCTCTATAGGCAGGCACGTTGCATTTTCTCTCTCTGGTTCCATACTCATGTCTTGCTGTGTCAGGTCACATAAAATAGATTCTGAACAAACTTTCTTCCACCTTCTTCTGCCCCTGGACTCTTCTCTGCCTTTAGTTTCTCCTTTTGAACAACAAGCAACTATTCACTTGGCAGGATTTCTTAAGTCCAGCCTCCTTCATCACTACAAGGGTCCCCCGCCTCCAGCATTAAAAAGTTGCATCACATCTTAGAGGTGGGGGGAGAATTGGAATAAGAAAGTTCTAAAAGGAAAAAAAAACCTCACAAACCTTGGATGAAGCCTCTCAGCCTCTCAAATCAGGCAAGCGGTTGTCTTATTTGATTAGGATTAACAGATTTTCCAAAGATAACCTATTTTGGTTTTATGATTCTATCTCTCCAGGCAGTGTTTACAATATGTATTTGCAGAAACAGAATGTATGCCAGGAACGAGGCAAGGGCCCTTGCTGGCGCTCACACAGTCTGTCATAAATATAATATTAGGATGACGCCTGAAATTAATGTGAATCATTTCCCAATAAATATAGTCGGTTAGTGAGGTGTTCCAGGACTGCTGATGGGAGATAATTTTGGTAAAATACGTTTTTTTTATCGGTTGGGCACCAGGAGTGGGGGTGCATGGAGGGCATAAATTTCCACGGAAGAAGTATCCTTTATGATTATTCAATTCCACAGTAGCTCTAAAAGCCTAAAGTAGATTCATATTTACAGTTCCTGGAAGCACCTGGTTTTTATATATTGGGAGAAGAATTAGCATCAGAGCCTCCTCGTGGAAATCACTGACTTAGGGGTGGGGAGATGAGAAGACTCCATGCTGGGATGCTCCGTGGGACTGAGTTAATTTCACCTGCATTCGGGCGTGGAGCAAAGAAAGCTGCGCGAAGCAGTCAGACGAGAAGGGGCTGCTGGGAAGGCGGTCCTGGCTGGGTCCATATCAGCAATCAAGGATGCATGGAAGGGTTAGGGCCCTTTCCCTGTCAGAAAAGGAATACGTGTGTGCAAGGGAGAGGGCTGAAGCTAGCTAGCTAAAGCTTACAGCAACAGAGGTGGATGTAACCCTGTCTCTAAGAGCTCGGGCTAAATGTAAACATCCGTATCTTGTCCCACCTGCCCAAATCCTCTCAAAGCCTAGAGATGGAAGAAAGAATTCGGACCTTGCCACTTGACATTAACTTCCTTGTGCGAGCCTCATTTATTTAATTTTAAAGTTATTTTTTTTCTCCCTGTACACAAAAGTGATATGGGTCCACAATCCATTAAATAAAATTTTAAAGTCCAAAAAGCTCTGAAAACTGTGAGTTTTTATTGCTAACACATTTAGTAGCAAAACCAGATTTGGCTAGAGATTTCAAATCTATTTATATTCCTTATCCATCCCACTTTGTGGGAACATTTATACTTTCACAGCAGAATTATTAATGTGTTTGATTATAGGGAGGCTGCCCCAGACCTTGCTGACAGTGTTAGATAAGGTGCATGGACCCTGATTCCTTTCCCAGAGCCAAATAGATCCTGAATTCGGAAACACATCTTCCCCAAGGGTCTCAGATAAAGGACTGTACACTTGAACTTGTTGGTTGTAATGAAAGAAAAAAAAAGTCAGATAACACAGTGTAGTGAAAGCGAAAGCTTTAAGGAAACAGAAAAGGCTCCCACTTAAGAAGTGGGCAAAACATATAAATACTCACAGAAGAAAAACAACCGACCAGTAAACTTGGAAATAATCCAACTGCCCTCATAACTGAAGGTGGCTGTAATAAGCTTCATCTTTAAAAAAAAAATAAAACAAGGGTGGTTATCTGGTTTTGGTTGAGGATGTGTGGAAAATATTCCTGTTTCCACTGATGATGGGGTGTAACTATTTTGGAAGACAACTTGGCAATACCCACCCACATTTCAAAAGCGTACACCCTTTGGAGGGACTTCCCTGAAGCTCCAGTGTTAAGACTCCGTACTTCCACTGCAGGGGCACCAGTTCAATCCCTGGTTGGGGAAGTAAGAACCCACATGCCATGTGCAGTTTGGCCAAAATTTTTTTTTTAAGTATATACTCTTTGGAGAAGCAATTCTGCTTTTGGGAATTTATCTTGCAAGCAGTTATGCTCACCTGTGCAGTTATTCAGTCAAGGATATTTACCACCATAGATATAACAGGAAAAAGCTAAAAGCAACCTAAATTTAGTGTTCAGTGTCCACAACAGAGGACTGGTTAAATACACTTGGAACATATAGGCAACAGAAGAGTAGGAAGCAGTTAAAAAGAATGAAATAGACCCATGCGAACTGACTTGAAAGGATGCCCAGGATATAGCACTCCACAGACAGAGCAAACTATGTAATTCTGCAATTCAGTTTTCACTTTCTAAGAGTATTTATGTGCATATTATATGTTCACCTGTGCAAAGAAAAACCTGGGGGAGATCATACCCCAAACTGTGGTTACACTTCTCTAAGATGTATATGGGGATCAGGGCTTTCTCTAGATTTTATACATTTTAATACATTTTAAAATTAAATTGTGTGTAGTGAGGAAAAGGAAGTAAAATTTCCTCATAATTCCACCCTGTTGCCCAGAGATTAGTTTTGCTAAAAATATGCTGTTTTTTTTTTTTTCCTGTCCCTTGCAGCATCATTCACAGTAGCTAAAAGCAATCCAGGTGTCCACCAATGGATGAATGGACAAGCAATATGTGGTCTATCCACACAATGGAATATTATTGCCTTAAAAAGTAGGAAATCCTGATGCCTTAAAAAGGAGGAAATCCTGACACAGACATGAATGAACTTTAAGGACACAATACTGAAAATACTGTATAATTTCACTTATAAGAGATACTTCAAATAGTCAAACTCATAGAGACACAAAATAAATTGGGGGGTTGCCAGGGGCTGGGAGGAAGCAGGTAGTAGGAAGTTAATGTTTAAGGGGTCCAGAGTTTCAATTTACAGATGAAAAGAATACCAGAGATGGATAGTGGTTACAGTGGCAACATTGGGAATGTATGTGATACCAGAACTGTACACTTGGGCTTCCCTGGTGGCTCAGGGATAACGAATCTGCCTGCCAGTGCAGGAGACATGGATTCAGTCCCTGATCTGGGAAGATTCTACCTGCCGTGAAACAACTAAGCCCATGTGCCACAACTACTGAAGCCCTCGGGCCCTAGAGCCCATGCTCTGCAACAAGGGAGTAGCCCCTACTCTCTGCACCTAGAGAAAGCCTGCACAGCAACAAAGACCCAGTACAACCAATAAATAAAACAACAAAAATTTTTTTAAAGAACTGTACACTTAAAAATGGCTGAGACAGTACATTTTATCTCATGTATATTTTATCATAACAAAAAAATCCTGGTTTTCTTTCAGGATTTTCTCTATGACTACATCTATATTCATCCACCTGTGCACTTCTTTATACTCAAGAATGAGTCTGTGCCATCCAAAATTCTTCTGCTATTTTCTTTTCTCTTCTAATACTACATCTTGTCCATTCTTCCATGTTAGTGCCTGTGGGTCTCTCCACCTGGCATGCCCCTGTGAGAAGGCATCAACTATTTCACCAGCTATGTCACCCGTTGATGGACATCTGGGCAGGTTCCAACATGGGGACCTTATGTTTTGAAAGATTTTTGTCAACCAAACTGAATTTATTAAGCAATAATTAATTCATTTTCCCATTTTTTATTCATCAAAGATGCACAAACTGTAGACCAGGGCTTTCGATTAGCAGGAGGCTCCTGGAGCTAAAAGAATCCCAGCCAAGACCAGAGAAAGGTGGGTGTCTGAGCGAGCCCAGGTGGCCTTATGGAAGACAAATGTGTGAATTCCCTTTGTGTGTTGGATTTTTGCTTTTCTAACACAGGAGCAAAGCTAAACAGTCAGGAGAGGGATGGCAAGGACATTGAGAATGGAAAACTCTGGTGGAAGGGTTTTCAAGACAGGGGAAGAGCAATTACAAAGGCACAGAGGAAGGAGAGAAGATGGTTTAAACTTTCTCAGCCTCTGTTCCCTATGTTCGGTATAATATTTCCCCCCCCTCACAGAATTATTCTGAGGATTTGCATAGTGGTACCTAGT
Source organism: Madoqua kirkii (assembly GCA_006408675.1). NCBI lineage: Eukaryota > Metazoa > Chordata > Mammalia > Artiodactyla > Bovidae > Madoqua > Madoqua kirkii. The sequence continues at coordinate 37,307 of SJYC01070091.1, forward strand.
AGGGCCTCAAGAAATCCAATAGATGGTAAAAATCAACTAACAATAGAAAATGAGGTGGAGCTTCCACAAATATGTACCAGACTCAGAGCTGATGGCTGGGAGTGGATTAGTGAGGAAGACCCAGTCGCTCCCCTCCAGGAGCTCGAGTCCAGGCTGTTTTGTGTGTGAGGAAAGAGCAGTGTGTTGTTTCAGAAACAAACCTGGGTGCTGGAAAAGGCAAGCAAAATAGCAAGGAGAATGCAGGCTGGAGGTTGCCAGGAGCTAGGGGAAGGGGGAGAATGGGGAATGAGTGCTTAATGGATACAGGTGTTCCTTTTGGGGTGATGAAAATATTTTAGAATTAGAGACAACAGTTGCACAACATCATGAATGTGTTCATGCCACAGAGTCATACACTTTGCTTATTTGTTGTCTTTTTAAGTTTATTTATTTGGCTGCGTTTGTTCTTTGTTGCGACATGTGAACTCTTTGCTGCAGTGTGTGGGATCCAGTTCCCCAACCAGGGATCAAACCCAAGCCCCCTGCACTGGGAGCTTGAAGTCTTAGCCACTGGACCACCACAGGAGTCCCTGAATCATACATTTTCTAATGGTAATCTTGCATTACGTGAATTTTATGTCAATAAAACCAAAAAATCAACTCTGGGCACTTAAGGACAAATGCAGGGAATCTGGACCTCAACTTCCTGGGATCAAATCCTAGCCCATCCCTGCATTGCCGTGTGAAGAGAAGCTGATTACATAACCTTGTGGCACCTCAGTTTCCTCCTCAGTCAATTGGAGGTAATAAACTTCCACCTCATAGTGTTGCCAGAATGATTAAATCAGGTAATAGTCATAAAACTCTTAGCAGAACCTGGCCCGTGGTAAGTGATCAGCAGATGGTGGTTGATGTTGTTATTATTATTGGTGAAGGGACAGGGGTTCAAGGCAAGGGGAAAAGTGGTGGCAAACGCAGAGATTTAGATGGAGATGGAAACAGGCTGTGAACAGCACGATGCTTGGTTGGGCTGGAGACACCTGTAGGCTGAAGGAGAGGAAGGTGAGATGAGCCTCACTCTAGATTCCATTTTACACGCTAAAAGGGAATTCTGGGCGTCCGCAGATCTCATCCGACCGTAACATTTATCACAAAGAGTAACTACGTAGATTCCATGTCACATTTCTTACCAGACAAGGAAAATGCCATTCTTCCAGGAACTTGAGTGTGTCTCAGAGTTTTAAGGAGACTGTGATGATTGTAAGGTTTGGGTCAGTTGCAAATGTCCCATTATTCCAAGTAATCTTTGGTGAGCATATAAGAACTCTCTCCCTTCTGTCATTATAGAAAGCCAATTATGCATTGCTGTTTGTACAATAAATGGAGAGTTTTAAAAACATACACTTTGATGACTATCCTTTTGTTTAGGGAGGCTGGCAGAGCATTTCATAGCAGTGTCCCATGGAGGATATATAGAATGTGCACTTAGCCCCTTCAGAAATTCTGGAAACCAAACAGATTGGTGTATTCCTTCAGGGTAGCAGCTGTGGGAGGGTGGCAGATTCATGAATGGTGTGCAGTGGGGCTCTTAGAAAGTGTCCTCCAGTACACAAAGTCAGTGGGTTGACAATAGACATATCATGAAAAAAGAGTTCATGGGTCAGTTAAGTTTGGGCAGCAGGAGAATCAATGGTTTCTTTTATGCAGGAATTGTCAGAGCCTTTAATATCCTAAGGTTCATTTGACTTTCCCAGAAATGGATATAGGATTCAGGGTTTCCTAAACTGATGTGACCCTTTTTTCTCCATATCAATATACAGAAATAGGGCTTTAGGGATCTCACTTTGGGAATCATTGGATTACAACTTCATATTCAAGTTTTCTTTCTTACAATTAATGGTGCAACTCAATCATCAGCTAGACTTGGATGTGTCAATCAAATCACTGAATGAACATTTATCAATGACTTACTTTATTGGTGCTAGGGAGGCAAACCAGAAAGGACACAGTCCCTGCCCTCAAGGAGAATACAATCTAACAGGGGGAATACTATCAATAATAACCATAACAAGAATCAGTTCAGTTCAGTTCAGTTGCTCAGTAGTGTCCGACTCTTCACGACCCCATGAATCACAGCATGCCAGGCCTCCCTGTCCATCACCATCTCCCGGAGTTCACTCAGACTCACGTTCATTGAGTCAGTGATGCCATCCAGCCATCTCATCCTCTGTTGTCCCCGTCTCCTCCTGCCCCCAATCCCTCCCAGCATCAGTCTTTTCCAATGAGTCAACTCTGCCCATGAGGTGGCCAAAGTACTAGAGCTTCAGCTTTAGCATCATTCCTTCCAAAGAAATCCCACGGCTTATCTTCTTCAGAATGGACTGGTTGGATCTCTTTGCAGTCCAAGGGACTCTCAGGAGTCTTCTCCAACACCACAGTTCAAAAGCATCAGTTCTTTGGCGCTCAGCCTTCTTCACAGTCCCACTCTCACATCCATACGTGACCACAGGAAAAACCATAGCCTTGACTAGACGGACCTTAGTCGGCAAAGTAACGTCTCTGTTTTTGAATATGCTATCTAGGTTGGTCATAACTTTTCTTCCGAGGAGTGTCTTCTAATTTCATGGCTGCAGTCACCATCTGCAGTGATTTTGGAGCCCCCAAAATAGCAGGTATCATTTATTGGGCACTTAATATAAGCCAGGCACAGTGCTTAATGGGTATTTAAAAGAGCTTATTTAAACATCTCGATAGACAGATTAGTGTTATTACTCCCATTTTACAGGTGAAGACAAGAAGTTCAGAGGCAGTAAGCAACTTGATCAAGGGCAAGCAGCAAAGAGTGGCAGAGAGTAGGGGCTGGAGTCAGATTCTCTGGATACTGAAGCCACGGGCTTCACTGTGTGCTCTAAGGGCTTCCTGGTCAAAGGAAAAAGCAGACGGGTCAAGCCTCAGGCCACCAAATGGGGAGGTGAGGAGCAAAGATCTCTGGACACTTTCTCCAGTTGTGAGACATGTTCATAACCTGGAAGGAGCTCTAGGTTGAAAAGGTCAGGGGCTGGGGTGAAAACTAGGGATAAGGTATAAGTATCTATAAGGAAGGGAGAAACAGCTAGGGTTATCCTGGCGGGGGAGGTAGCTGGAGAAGGAAACTCAGGGTGGCAGAGAGGAGGAGGCAGGGAGGAACTGGAGAACCAGGAGAGCTGGCCTCTCCTCTGGATCTTGCTCCAATTCACTGTATCCTTGAGTAGGTCCCCTGACCTCTCTTGTTTAAACAGGTCTCAGCATCACCCATCACTCATGCTGTGATTATGAATCTGCTTCCTCCCAAAGATAGTCCTTTTCAAGAGCAAGGAGAAGCTTTCATTCACCCTCTTGTTCCCAGTGCCTGGCATGGTACCCAGCACAATTAAGGTGCTCCATAAATGTTTGTTGATTAAATGAGTGAATGAGTGAAAAAGTAGGTGAAGCTGCAAAAGGAAGAGGCTGGGTGTGGTTGATTTACTCTGGCATCAGCGTAGCAGCCCCTGAGACATATTTTCCCAGCTTTCCACTAAAATACCTAAGAAGGCAGCAAAATCCAAAGCTCACAGTGCTGACACCCAAGACTGACAGGCGCCTGTTGCCAGAATCTAGGAGGAATTTCCATAAATACAAGGCAGATGGAGCTGGGTTGAGATAAACAATCGGGAACCTATTCAAGTTTTATCTTCTGAAATAGGGCACTCCTCCAGGGTAAAAGGAGACAGGAAAATACTCAACCCCCCTCCCCACTTACAACCCGTGACTCTGAGACCCACAGTGTGTGCCAGTCAGAAAATGGGGTGGTGAGAAGGGAGGGGGTTTTCTCCATGGAATGGGGGCACTTCTGTAAGCACTCTCCTTTTTGCTGGCCTGTACTTCTACCATTTAGAGACTGAAGTTTCCAGAAGGCAATATGGTGGGGGTGGGGGTGGGGGATGGAAGGGAGGGAAGAATGTCAAAAGCATTTTGTACCCTGAGAGGAACAGCTTCCAGGAGTACTACAGGTAAGGGAGGAACAGACACAGGGTGCATGCTGGGGATTGTAGTTTTTGTAATGTGATCCCTTCGTTTTTTTGTTTGTTTGTTATATTTGTTTTGTTTTTGTTTGGCTGCACCAAGAGGCTTGTGGCATCTTAGTTCCCAGACCAGGGACTGAAACCGAGCCCACAGACTGGCAGTGAAAACATGGAGTCCTAACCAGTGGATCACCAGGAAATTCCCTTCTTCCTTAGTTCTTTATGCCTGAGGTCTAACCATGCTACTGGACAGAAGAGGATCCCTTCTCAAGGGGATGAAAACCTGACTGACACTCGCCTCAGGGATATGCTGAGCACCAGTCTTCCTCTCCAGGTGTCGATGATGAAGGGGTGAGGGTCGGCCAGTGCCTTAGTGAACGATGAAAGGTGCCGAGGACAATTCACACACCACCTATAGCCTTGACTATTTTCACGTGTCCCAAGATGCCATGTGTATTGTCAGGAATCAGGTGCACAATCTCTATGGAGCTCAGAAGTAACACCTTGACACCCATGTCCACACCCAGTAGAGAACAAAAAGCACTATGAAAACTCTAGACCACAGGTCCAGGCCCCAGGTATCTTTGGGGGCCCACAGGAACTGTGCAAGTTTCGCCAACAAAGATCTGTATAATCAAAGTTATGGTTTTTCCATTGGTCATGTACGGATGTGAGAGTTGGACCATAAAGAAGGCTGAACGCTGAAGAATTGATGCTTTCAAACTGTGGTGCTGGAGAAGACTCTTGAGAGTCCCTTGGAATTCAAGAAGATCAAACCAGTCAGTCCTAAAGGAAATCAACCCTGAATGTTCATTGGAAGGACTGATGCTGAAGCTGAAACTCCAATACTTTGGCCACCTGATGCGAAGAGCCAATTCACCGGAAAAGACTCTGATGCTGGGAAAGACTGAGAGCAGCAGGAGAAGGGGTGACAGAGGATGAGATGGTTGGATGGCATCACCGACTCAATGGACATGAGCTTGAGCGAACACCGGGAGATAGTGAAGGACAGGGAAGCCTGCTGTGCTGCCATTCATGGGGTCGCAAAGAGTCAGGCATGACTGAGCAACTGAACAACAACAAAGGTGGGCCAAGGATAAAAGGAAATTGAGGAGAATGGGGAGCTGGGCCCCCTGATGTCCAGTTTACAGATGAGAAAACAAAGATTGAGAGAAGGGCATGACCTGTTCCAGGTCTCAAAGTGATTTGGACCAGGATGGCTTCTTCATTCTGGGAACTTCTTCAGGGGAAAGTGATAGCATTGCCAGCCCTACCAAGAGGCAGGAGAGGTCTGTGCTTCTGAGGGGTGGAGGTGGGAGCAGTCACTGGCCCGGCGCTCCTGGCTCTGCCTCTGGGCTCGTGACCCTCTGCCTTCTCTACCTCATTTCTTCCTCATGTCTGTCCCTGCATTTTCTCCCCTTTCCTTCTCCCCAACCCCAACGCCGTCCTTCCCTCCACCATCTATTTCTCTGTCTCTTTTTGTCCCTTTCTCTCTCCCACTCCAGAAGCTCTTAGTGAGGGAAACTGGGCCCTGAGTATGGCATCATTCGACCATCTGAATGCTGTGTTGTGTTTCCCATTGAAGCTTCCAGATCTGCAGAAATCTGGCTTTACAGTAAAGAAATACAATGAGTTTCTGCAAAGCTAATGATAATTACCCTCTAGACACAATCACTCGAAATTAGCTGGAAAACTAACCCGGGCTTTGCACTTTGTCCCTCCTCGGTAATTTTGACTCTGAAATACCATCATTTATACTTAAGAAAGAGCTAGTGAGCAGGATGGGAGACATGGCCTTTTGCCAGGCTTGCAATAATTAAGCAGGCTCAGACAAGGCAGGGTCGGGGGCATCTGTTTTGCAAGTCCTGTTTCTCTTTTCCTCCGGAGTTCATCCTTGATCCTAGTGCTTCTAGTTACAGCCAGGGTTTCCCTCCTTTATTGAATCTGCAAGAGTTGGTGACTCAGATGAAGAAAATGCTTCCTTCTAAGACTTTGGACCACACTTGCATTTAAACTTTACATACCAAACTACAAACCCATCTGTGATGATTAATTTTATGTGTCAACTTGTCTGATTAAGCATTATCTCTGAGTGCGTCTGTGAGGGTGTTTCAGGGTGAGATTAGGATCTGAATCAGTGGACTCAATAAACTGGTGTGCGGGCACACGTGTGCTCAGTTGCTTCAGTCACGTCCAACTATTTGCAGCCCCGTGGACTGTAGCCCACCAGGTTCCTCTGTCCATGGGATTCTCCAGGCAAGAATACTGGAGTGGGTTGCCATGCCCTCCTCTAAGGGATCTTCCCAACCCAATAATTGAACCCACGTCTGCCTGCATCTCCTACACTGCAGGCAGATTCTTTACCCACTAAGCCACCTTGGAAGCCCCAATAAATTAATAGCCCCCCTCAAATGTGGGTGGGCATCATCCAACCCTTTGAGGGTCTAAACAGAACAAAAAGTGGAGGAAGGAAGAATTTATTTCCTTTTTTGCTTCCTGCCTCACTGCTGGGTTAGGACAACTCTTTCCATCTTTTCCTGTCTTCCAACTAGGGTTTAAACCATTGGCACCCCAGGTTCTCAGGCCCTCAGATTCAGACTGAATTAGACCCCTGACATGCCTGGGTTTCCAGCTTGCAGACAGCAGACTGTGGGACTTCTCAGCCTCCATTATGGTGTGAACTGATTCATCACGATAAATCTCCTTGTATACATCGATCAGTTCTGTTTCTCTAGAGAACCCTGATTGATACATCTTCTTTCCTCTGTTCCCTCTCTTTCCTCCACCCAGTTCCCACCCTTAACCTTCTCTGGCAAAGCTGTAATGTGCTATTTGCCCTGGGGTTAAATTAAGCTCGAATTTCTGGTTCCTTCCACCCCTGCATCATCATGCCATGGAGGGTAGGATTAAGTGTCTTTAGGTTGGTTTAAGTCCTCTGTGTCCTTTCTTGGGGAAAAACAAAATTTTAATAACTGTCTTTCTTTTAAGTATGTGCAAATTATTTTATGCTTTATGCAGTAATCAAAACCATGCGAGACAGACATTATGTTGAAAGAAAGAAGCCAGCTACTCTATGAATTCACTTATGCGAAGGGTAAGAACAGGCAAAATGAATCAAGGTTAAAATAATGATTCTCTCTGATGAGGTGGGGGTGAGTATTAATGGGTAACATGAGGGAACCTTCTGGGATGATGGGCGTGTTCAGAATCTTGAGATCAATGGGTCATTACACAGGCATATACCTCAGCCAACATGCACTGAACTGGACACTTAAGATATGTGCTCTTTACATGCATTACACCTGAATTTTAAAAAACAATGACATTTAGTCTCTTTCCTATGTGAGTTAGTGGTAAAATCTATTTTCTGCTATCTTTTGTGCTACTGGCTTTGCTTTATTGGAAAAGAAGTATTGTTTTTTGCTCCTGCCAACTTGTTTTTAAGGAACACTGTTAGGTTACTTTTACAGACTGCCCTCCCCCATCGTGATATTACTCCCGCATTAGTGTTCATCATCCAGAAGGAAAGCTAAGACTCATACTCAAGTAACAGTAAAGGAGAGTTGCAGTGAGAATTGTGGGCAAGGGGGTGAGAACCCCTAAGAATGAACATAATGTAAAGAATGTTCTCAGCACAATTAGTCCCATCTAGTTGGAACATAGGAAGAACAAACTGGGATTCCATTAAGCTGGAGTCGGACATGGAAGGCTTAGATGCCAAGCTACAGTTTGTAGTAGTCGGCAGCGGGAGAACTGCTAGGGTTTTCTGAGCTGAAGAGGAACATGATCAAACTCATGCTTTCCAAAGAGAAATATGGTAGTGTGACCAAGACAAAGCAGATCCTAAAGGCTGTGAAACCAGTTAAGAGGATACTGCAGTAGTCCTAGCAGAGAATAATGGGGCTTGAGACAGTAAGAGAACTAGATGATAGATGTCACAAATAATATGATCATTGGGGACAGAGGTCAAGGAAGAGAGAGGAGTTGATAAAAAGAAGAGCACAAAAGCTTGGTAATTGGGAACATGGGGTCTGGAGTGGGATCACTTGAACTTGAATCCCAGCTTCCCCTACATACTAGCTGTTCATTTTAAGCAAGTCTCTTAATCTCACAAAGTTTCCAGCTTCTTGTATTTGAATTCAGTTCAGCTCAGTCACTTAGTTGTGTCTAACTCTGTGACCCCATGGACCGCAGCACTCCAGGCTTCCCTGTCCACCACCAACTCCTGTATTTGAATTGGTGATAATAAAACACCTGTTGTGTAGGATTTGATCTCTGGTTTAGAGATCAAATTGCCAACATCCATTGGATCATAGAAAAAGCAAGAGAATTCCAGAAAAACATCTGCTTTATTGATTACACCAAAGCCTTTGACTGTGTGGATCACAAAAAACTGTGAAAAATTCTGAAAGAGATGGGAATACCAGACCACCTTACCTGCCTCCTGAGAAATCTGTATGCAAGTCAGGAAGCAATAGTTAGAACCAGATATGGAACAACAGACTGGTTCCAAATCGAGAAAGGAGTACATCAAGGCTGTATATTGTCACCCTGCTTATTTAACTTATATGCAGAGTACATCATGCAAAATGCCAGGCTGGGCGAAGCACAAGCTGGAATCAAGATTGTCGGAAGAAATATCAATAACGTCAGATATGCAGATGACACCACCCTTATGGTAGAAAGTGAAGAGGAACTGAAGAGCCTCTTGATGAGGGTGAAAGAGGAGAGTGAAAAGCTGGTTTAAAACTCAACATTCAAGAAACTAAGATCATGGCATCCAGTCCCATCACTTCATGGCAAATAGATGGGAAAACAATGGAAAGAGCGACAGACTTTATTTCTTGGGCTCCAAAATCACTACAGATGGTGACTGCAGCCATGAAATTGCTGCTCCTTGGAAGAAAAGCTATGACCAACCTAGACCTAGACAGCATATTAAAAAACAGAGACATTACTTTGCTGACAAAGGTCCATCTAGTCAGAACTATGGTTTTTCCAGTAGTCATGTATGGATATGAAAGTTTGACTGTAAAGGAAGCTGAGCGCTGAAGAATTGATGCTTTTGAATTGTGGTGTTGGAGTCCCTTGAACTGCAAGGAGATCCAACCAGTCTATCCTAAATGAAATCATTCCTGAATCTCTATTGGAAGGACTGATGCTAAAGCTGAAACTCCAATAGTTTGGCCACCTGATGCAAAGAACTGACTCATTGGAGAAGACCCTGATGCTGAGAAAGATTGAAGGCAGAAGGAAAAGGGGACGGCAGAGGATGAGATGGTTGGATGGCAGCACCGACTCTATGGACATGAGTTTGAACATGCTCTGGGAGTTGGTGATGGACAGGGAAGCCTGGTGTGTTGCAGTCCATGGAGTTGCAAAGAGCTGGACATGACTAAGCAACACTGAACTGTGTAGAATTAAATGAGGTTAGGCCCATAAGGTGCCATCCTAACGTGTAATTCAGCAGGTCCTCAGTGAGATTTATTTTTATTTATTTAGCTGTGTCAGGTCTCAGTTGCAGCATGCGAGATCTTTGATCTTCCTTTGCAGTTGCAGCATGCAAACTCTTAGTTGCAGCATGTGGGATCTAGATCCACATCTGACCAGGGATTGCACCCAGGCCCCCTGCATTGGGAGTGCAAAGTCTTAGCCTTCTTAGCCACTGGACAACCAGGGAGGTCCCAATCAATGAGATTTAGTATAATTATTTTCATTATCCTTATTCAAGTTAATACTGTTTGTGTGTGCTTAGTCACTCAGCCAGGTCTGACTCTTTGGGACGCTTTGGACTGTAGCCAGCCAGGCTCCTCTGTCCATGGGGTTTTCCAAGCAAGAATACTGGAGTGGGTTGCCACTTCCTTCTCCAGGGGATCTTCCTAATCCAGGGATGGAACCTGTGTCTCTTGGGATTCCTGCATTGCAGGCGGATTCTTTACCTGCTGAGCCATTGAATTAAGAATGCCTAAAAGACAGTCAGTAGAGGGAGAGTAAAGAAAATCAGTCCTAAAGGAAATCAGCCCTGAATATTCATTGGAAGGACGGATGCTAAAGCTGAAACTCCAATACTTTGGCCACCTGATATGAAGAACTGACTCACTAGAAAAGATCCTGATGCTGGGAAAGATTGAAGGCTGGAGGAAGAAGGGGAAGAGGATGAGATGGTTGGATGGCATCACCGACTCAATGGACATGGATTTGGGTGGACTCCGGCAGTGTGTCCATCCAGGAGTGTCCATCACTCTGGTGATGGACAGGGAGTGCTGTGGTTCATGGGGTTGCAAAGAGTCGAATACGACTGAGCAACTGAACTGAACTGATAACACAGAGAGTCCTCCTTTTTCTAGAGATCAAGAGAGACCTGGCATACTGCAGTCCATGGGGTCACAGAGTCAGACATGACTGAGTGCATGAGCTAAACTGAATTGAAAGGGATGGGAAGATGATGAGTTCAGTTTGTTTTTTTTTTTTTCAGCAGAAGCTAAGAGGAAATACACGACTCACCATGTTCTCCATTCCTCTTGCCATGTGACCAGTGACATTCCAGACAGAAGCCACTCTGCCTACCTGAATCTCAACAAAAGGATAATATGGAACAGAGGCACAGCCTGCCCATGATTGCATGTAATATAAGTGAGAAATAAACTTATGTTGTTGTAAGCCATGGAGATTTAGGAGATGTTTGTTACTGCAACATAATCCAGTCTCATCCTGACTGTTGCAGAGGGTGAATGAATTGCCCAGTGACCCTAATCTGTGACATTAACAAGTTGAAAACAGAATACTCCCAGGGTTCCTCCAGAAAAGCTTACAAATAAGACATGGCGCCAGTCTTTTCCATCATAACAATAATCACAGCATCAGACTGTTAGCACATGCCAAGGGGGATAATTTGGGTGGAGTGGGTAGATGCTCTGTACCCAGTATTTTACTGTTAAGGGCAAATTTGCAGAGATTTGGAAAATTGGGTTCTGTGTAGAGTAAACATACTGAGCAAGTTTTCAGCTACAACACAGCTGAGCTTAAAGGGAATGGGGTTTGATAGTTAGTGTCAGCATAATGAATTTTTTCAAAAAAAACCTCCAGAATGTCTGCAAAACACTGTCAAGTCAAAAATTATGCCTGTGGGTTTTTTAAAGCAATTTCCCTAGCCACTCCGGCTAATAATATCTCGTTTTTTAACTCTGAACGAACGTCTTTTTAAAAATATTGTAACATGTCATTTCCCAGTGTTAGCTCTTTCAATGACTTTCCATGGCATGCTTACATTTAAAGAAAAGATCTTAACCAGACCTGGTTTGGGGCTACCTTGCAAGGACAGCAATGTTCATTACTAAAAATCAAAATGAAAATGAAGCAAATAGGCAAAAAGAAGAAAATGTTAAAAACAACCCCCTCCCCCCAAACTACAGTTGCACCTACCCAGAAACTGTTACTATTAACACCTTGAAGCTACTGATTCTTCCTAACCCTTCTTTATGTATATACACATATATGGTGATTTTCTTTTGAATGAGATCATACAGGGCATGTAATTTCTTAACATGTTTTCTCATTTAATATATCACAACTCTATTTTTTGTTTTTAAAAAATATTTATTTATTTATTTGGCTGTGCTGGGTCTTAGTTGCAGCATGCAAATTTTAGTTATGTTCCCTGACCAGGGATTGAACCCAGGCCCCCTGCATTAGGAGCATACAGTCTTAGCTACTGGACCATCAGGGAAGTCCCAATACATTCCTTGTTAATAGAATTCTCCAGGCAAGAATATTGGAATGGGTTGCCATTTCCTTCTCCAGGGGATGTTCCTGACCCAGGGATCAGACCCAGGGATTGAACCCATGTCTTCTGCATTGCAGGCAGATTCTTTAGCATCTGAGCCACCAGGGAAGCCCAAGGTATATTTATCCAATGTAAATTTATGGTCATCTAGTATGCCATTCATTCCCTCAGTAAATATTTGCCTAAAAATTGTGTTTCTGAATGTATTTGACTGAGCTTCTATTACTGTATCTAGGTTCATCCCAACTTCTAACAGAACACTGCTCTTAATATCCTCATAGCTAAACCTTTGTATCGATATATATATAGAGAGAGATAACTTTCTGGAAGTACATTCTTAGAAGTAGAGTGGCTTGGTCCACATAAAATCCTTTGCAGGCTTTTGATACTCTTAATCAGTCGTGTTTGGTTGTCAGAATAGAGACCAACTTGAACTATCTCAGGTTAAGGATGGTTTATTAAAAGAACACGGGCCTCAGGCAGGGTGAGAGCAGAACAACTTGAGAGTTCTTAGCAGGCAAAGTGCATGGCCTTTCAGTCTAGTGCTCCCACTAAGAGGACCACACCATCAACTCAATCAGTCCTTGTTTCATCTTCATCCAAATTCTCAAGAAAGAGGGAATCTGTTTGTGGCAGTCTCGGCCCGTGGAACTGGCTCTCCTGGGTCAGGGAGCTTCATGATCCAGGAAAAGCATACCAGGAGTCAGATAGTAACTGGAAGAGGCTCATTGGGAAACAAACCCCTCCTATCCCATGAAGTGGCTTTTAATAACAGTAAGAATAGAAAAGAATCAGCAAAGTAAACACAGTTTCATTTTCCTTTGTGAACGGATTGCCATTCTCGGAGCATATGTTAATCAGAATTCTTTTGGTCGTAAGCAACAGAAACTCAGTTCACAGGACTAAACATGAAGATGTGGAAGAGGCTTTGGAGGACTCATCAGCACCAAGGTGTTAATAGCAACAGCTTCATGTTACTGGGAAGCTCAGGGCTAGATTTGCCATCAAACAGAGCTGTATCCAAGAGGTCTACTATGTCACCAAGACTCTCCCTTGCCTCCTCTGCTTTCTTCCAGAATGAAGTTATTTTCAGGCCAACTTTCCCCAGGATAAGATATGATGGCTGCCTGCAGTTCCTGGCACATATCCAACAGGAAGAAGGAACAACTTCAGACAGATCCCAGCCAAAGCCTCAGAGTTTACTCCTATTGGCCAGCACGACTGAATTGATCACCAAGGACAAGAAAAAGAAATATTGGTCAGGCCTAAGTCCCGCCCCTCAGGCTGGGTGGTGGAGTCAACCCGGCCTGAACCACACGAGATGGGGTAGTAGGAGAGCGGTAACTCCCAAAGAAAAAGCAAGGTGCTTCTGCTGAAAGAAGGGGAATAGTGCTGGCCAGGAAGCACTGACAAGTGTCACTACAGATATATAGTAAGGTCTGGATTTTTTTCTAGTAGAGGACATGACCATTCTTTTCTTATTTTTCCCAAATGACAAACAGGATGCTTTGGGAGCTTGTTGAAAGAAGCGGTGCAGTACAATCAAAGCTTCCGTAGTGACGCCATCCAATGCAGAAGACACTGGCCACTGTGTTGAGCACTTGAAATGTGGCTAGTGGGATTGGAAAACTGAATTTTTAATTTCAATTAATTTAAATTACCTCATGAGATTAGTGGCTACTGTAGTTAGATAACACAGAAGCAAAGCCTGATAAATTTTTCTGGGAGCAGCATATAGAAATGTGAGGTCTTCCATGCCTCGTGACTTCAGAAAAAGAGTCTCCCGCTCTTGTCTGCTGGCAGAGAAACTTTCTGACTCTCAGGGAGTTTTTCCACGAGAGCGATGGGAAGTCTGCGCTGTGTCCATGGGGCTGGTGGTGAATGTGGTGCCTTGTAATGAAATAACTGAAACATCATTGTGACTGCAGAATCAAGGGTCTTCCCTCCTTATCTCCAAAGCACCCGTGTTTTACATGAAAAAGCGTTTCTAATTAATAGGCCAGCCCCTCTTGAGTTTGATAAAAACAGAGGAGAAAAGGATTTGATTAACCCACAATCTTTTCAATTTGGCGTGTTCTGCATGAGTGAAGTGTGTTTTCTGCCACAGAGCCAAGCCGGGCCTGTCCTGGTTCACCGTGATAACATTCTTGGCTTTGTGCAGCCCCCAATTCACCCCCAGCCTTCCAGGAGAGGCCGGTACGAACAGATTCTCAGAGGTAATCACCAGCACCACCAACAAGGGTAATCTGGATTCTCATACAGACAGTGGCCCACTCGAAGAAGGGAAAGATGACAAAGGCCTCCATTGTCCCCAAGTGAGAGTATTTGTTCAGTCCTGAGACTGCGGACGGAGGCTGGACTGAGCAGCAATGGGAAGGACCGTGCAGATGGGTGGGTAGGACACCCAAAGTCAAGAGGTCAGGGACACAGATGGAGCCGAGGGGGAGAATCAGCTGGGGGGTGTCCAGTGTGGTGACCACTCAGGATCCACTGGCTCTCCCAGCTCTGGAATGTGCCAGAGGAAGACCTCACTGCCTGGGACAAAAACAGAGCAGTACGTTCTCTGAATAAGGACCCAGTTTCATTTTTCTTTTTGTCAGTGGAGAGATCAGAAACTTCTTTCTCCTCCTCGATGAGAGGGACAGGCTAGGTGGCAGATGTTGTCTCTCTAGATGGGTATGGTGGTTTTAAAACATGACTGCAAATTCTTAGAAAGTTTTCACTTTCAGATGGAGGCTGAAAGTCTGTCCTCTCCACTTAAATCTGCATGGGTTGGTGACTGCTTGGCCCCATGGAGTCTGCAGGAAGTGATGCTGTCTGATTTTCTGAGGCTGGGTCATAAAAGGCCATTGGCTTTCACCTTATTCACTGGAACCCTCATGCTTGGAGCCTTGAACTACCATGTAGGAAGTCATCCAGTTGGCGGTACTTTGGTATGGCAGCCCTAATAAATGAATACTTCTTCAAGCTCATTTTGCTGTTGTCAGAAGTTTTTTGGTCTTTCTTTTCCAATATTTTATTATGAAAGATACCACCTATACAAAAAACACTCATATACTCACCTCCCACATTCTACAATTATGTTATGCTTATTTAATTATATTGCTGTCAATCTCTCCATCTTTCTATCCATCTATGAATCCACCCTTTTTTTTTCCCAAAGTAAGTTGCAGTCACCATACATTCCATCTGTAAACACTTCAAACTTGTGTATCATGAACTAGAGTTCAGTATCTGTTTTCTCTTTTTTAGATGAAATTGAAATATAGTGAAATGCACAGATCTTTTGTGTGTATTTCATGAGTTGTGGCAAATGTCTAAACCATGTAACCTAAACCTCTATCAAGGTAAAGATCATCACCAAACCCTCAAAGCTCTCTCATGTCACCTCCTAGTCAATTCCCACATTTGCTTTCCTAAGAAGATACTGCTGTCCCGATTTTTCCTAACATAGGTTAGTTTAGCCTATTCTGGAACCTCAGAATACAGAATCATATGACATGTACTCTCGTGTAAGGCTTCTTTCACTCAATATAATATTTTGATTGATTTTTATTTTAAGAAAGCTGTAAGAATTGGTCCAAGTGTTTTAGCAACCTCTTAAGAAAAATAAGAAAGAACAAATAAATGAAACAATGAATAGTAGTATGTGTTCCACACTGCTTGGTTCTAGGCAACGTGCTGGGTGCCTGGGATACAAGCATAACGTTGAATAAAGCAGTCCTGTTCTCAAGAAGTCCCCAGGTATCATAGCCAGAAGGAAAAGAGTCAAAAGTATAATTCTGAGCAATAAAGAAGAGAGGGATGGAGCAAAAGGAGTAGACATTTCTCAGATTTGGTTCCAGTAGTATTACTGTTTGATATTTTTCTTTAGGCCAATTCATTTTATTTTACTAAGCTATTTCTGAAGTCACAGTGCCCTTGTTAATTTTGTCAGGCAAGTAATGTGTCCAGCTAAAAACTCTTCCTTTGATTCTCATGTAGCTAAGAGTGGTCAGGGAACTTAATTCAGGCCAATGAAATGTAGGTCTGTTCAGTAGGGTTCCCAGAAAGCCTTTTGCTTTCCTAATTGAAAAACTGATGGTGGTAGTGGTGGTGTTAGACAGACTCAGCCGGTACAGCCTTTTCTCTCTCTTTCTTTCCCTTCTTCCTGCCTGGAATCAGGGTGCAATGCCTAGAGTACAGCAACCATTTTGAGGCCATGAGCATAAAAGCCTCCATGCCAATGAAGAAAGCAGGAAGTTAGAAGGAGCTTGGATCTTTCACAATAGCCTTGGATAGCTGCACTAGCCTTGGGCTGCAGCTACCCAAAAATCTTGGTAATTAAAAAAAAATTAACCCCTTACTTAAATTTAAGTCACTGTTGGTTGGGTTTTCAGTTATTTGGAGCCAAATACACCCCAATTAATACATTTGAGTTTGATGGGTTGCTTTTCCCCCTCTACTTTAATTCAAGTAAATACACAGTTTTTCAAATAAAATTGCTTTGGGATATCATGTGAAATAACATATAAAAAAGAGGGAGGTGATACTTTTAGAAATTCTGACCTAGTAGGGTCATTATTTTATTTAGCATTTCAGAATTTATTAATATTTTCCTCCATGATTCTTTTCTTTTTTCACATTTTGGCTGTTTGGGGTCTTTGTTGCGGGGTGGAGATTAGTTGCCCTGCGACATGTGGGATTTTATTACATGTGGGATTTTATTTCCTCAACCAATGCATGTCCCGTGCATTGGAAGGCAGATTCTAAACCACTGGACCACCAAAGATGTCTCTCTCCATGATTCTTTTATCTAATCTCCACTGCAACTCCATGAGGGCTTCCCAGTTGTAAAGAATGTACCTGCCAATGAGGCAGACACAGGTTTGATCCCTGGGTCAGGAAGATCCCCTAGAAGAGGAAATGCAACCCACTCCAGTATTCTTGCCTGGAAAATCCCATGGACAGAGGAGCCTGGTGGGTCCTCTGAGACCTTTGAGGTCTCAAAGAGTCAGACACAACTGAGCAACTGAGCGCACACACACAACTCCATGAAGTAGACAAGACATATTATTGTCCACCTGCTATAACTGACTGGATGGATGAAGTTGAGATGCGTTAGTGCTTTGCTAAGGACCTCATAGCTGGTGGGAAGGGAAGCCAGAGGAATCTTACAATGTCAATGTCACAAATGTTGATTAAGTACGAGGTGACAGGCACTGTGGATACAATGGAGAACAGGCTAGATAAATGCAGTCTCTGCCCCTAGAGTAACAGGGAGAACAAACGTTGATGCAAACGATAGTATAAAAGAAAATCTAGAGGTCAGAGAAAGCCTGAAAGAGAGTCTCTGTCTTAATTTGGGGCCCTCCCAAAGCAGATCACAGCTCAGAGTTGTCTCACTGGGATGAGAAGCTGGAGTATTTATTTACCACCCATTTTCCCTTGTTAGTGTAAGGCCGGACCCTGGGGCCATGATGGGCTGCCCCTTCTCTGCCCTGCCTGCAGGTGAAGTCTCTAACGAAGGAGTCTCCCAGATCCCGGGGACCAATGACAGCACACTTCGCCAGCTAAAGCCACCCCACCCCAGCCACGTAGAAGGACCTATCAGCCCACAACGCCTCGTCCTGGTGACCTATCCGAACCCCCGTCCATCTAGCCTGACCATCCCTTGCAACGAACGTATAAAAACCACCCCCAACATGGCCGGGTGCGGACTTCCTCGACCTGCCTCCTTCAGGTCCGGGAACCCCGTCCGGGAGCTTCACTGTTAAAAGCCTGTTAGACACTCTTTTGGTGTCCTGGTCTTTTACCTAACAGTTAGTTGCGAGCACCATCAGCCCCCCAGCCTCTGGCCTGTCCCATGCATGGGAAAAAACCCCTCAGGCAGGCATTTGGAAGAAACACTTGTACCAAACCTGTGTGACGATGACCCCAGTGTGGGCGGAGGTACGCACACTGGCAATGACTGTCACAGGCATCTAATCTCTTTTTTTGCCACTTAATGGTGCCATCTGACAATATGAGACAGTTAAAATAGGCTGACTTAATGCTATAAGAGGCCTAAATAGCTTTACATTTGACCTGCTGGCTCATCACAAGGCCTCCTCAGGTTGGACCAAAATCCAATGGTGAAGCTTCGATTCAAGGCAAGATCAAAACATACTCCTTTCCAGAAACCTCCTCAGGATCCCAGCCTCCCTGTGAGGGACCAGGGAACCAGCAGCCGGTTTCCAACTTCGCCTGGGCTTCCTGCGGTGCGTGCTTCTGTCCTCGCTGACACACCGAATGTTCTCCCCCAAATTATTTCTGAGTTCTCCTGGCAGCAGCTCTGCCGCCCCCGCCTCCCCTCCCCTCTCCCTTTGGCAGATCTGTGTTATAAAATAAGAGGCTCGGGATTATGTCTGTCTGACAACTGAAGAATGAGCAACGGAGCAGATGCAGAGTCTTACAAATCCCGTGAATTATACATGGCCATCTGCAGCCTCGAGCCGTCCAGGATTTCCACCCCACACCACGACGTTCCATATGGAGTCATATGTTTTTAGTACTGGAGCCATGCTGTCAACGTCCAGCAATCCGTCATGTGGCACATGTGTGATGCAGCGCCCAAATAAATGTTACCAGGCCCAGGAGTGCTGAGCCGAGAAGCGTGGTGGCTCTCACCGCCTTGTCTTCTCAGAAGGGCGGTTGCTTATACAGTTTTTTGAAATTTTAACAAAATATTAAATACATACTAAATCTTTTTATCACTACGAAGGCAAACTTCCTGCTCTCCACCTCAAAAAAGCCCTAAAATAGGCCTGATTTTAAAGTAAAATGTAAGAAGTCACTAGATTTAAGTTTCGCGCTGGTTGATTCTAAAGCATTCATTGGGGATGGAGTCACGGTGACCACGGCCTTCCTTATGAGACCTGGGCTCCTTCCCAGTGGCCAGCCTGAATTCATGTGACCCCACGCTAGCCGAGCTGATTGGCTCAGGCTGGGGCTCCTAATGGCTGGGCCAATCAGATGCCCCCATTTAGAAACTGGGATTCAGTGCCACTACTCAGGCTGTAGTGGGAGCTTAAAAAGAAGAAACTCACTGCAGTGGGTAAGTCTTGTTGAGCCATGTGCGTGAGGAGAGAGAGAATCTGGGCTAGGGATGGGGAAGGAGGGAGAATGAATGAATGAATATGCTAATCTCTTTGCCAGTCCCTTGTTGTTATTCTCCTTCTGTCCTGAGCTACCCTCTTGTCCCTGTGTCTAGATTTTCCTTGTACAAGGGCTGTTTCTTGGTTGAATATTTGTGGCGAGAGAGAAGGAACTCTGGGTCAATCAGCCCAAAAAAGTGGTGTATCTGGACAGGATCTCTTTGCCTCCAAGCTAGGAGAAGCAAAGGATGGAAAGTATGGTGATTAACACTTTCAGGGCACTCTGAAGGGAGTTCTGAAGAGAAAACAACTTTACTGGGCCTGGGTAACCTTTCTTTGGAAACACCATGGGAATCCAAGGAATTGAGACAGTGATCCACCTCTTTGCTGTTCTAGTAACAAGAACATTTGAGTCTTGTGCAGTTTTGCAAATACCAAATTTATATCCACAGGGGATGCCTTTGTCAGGCCTCCCTGACTTTTTTTTTTTTTTTTGGCCCTCTTCTGGTTACAGCACTCTGACTTTTCCCTTTGGGAGACCACCCCTCTTCCAGTCAGTGCATGTGACTTCACTGGACTGAAGATCTCCTCTTGACCCAGGCTCAGTCCATTAGAATTACAGTAACAGTTTTAGGAAGGAACCTTTAGTCTAGTGTGGACCAATGAGAGTTGGCCTGAGACTTCTGCTGAGACTATTAGGAAAGAAATTCTGTCTTTCTACAGGAGTCACAGAGCTTGTAAGCTGTAAGCTTGGAGATGCTGTGGCCACTTTTGTCGCTTTGGAGAGGAGAAAGTCAGTAGAGAAGAAAGGAGGGAGAAGAGATGGGAAGCAGGTGGAAAGAGGAGTGAATGACAGCAGGAGGGGGAGAGATGGATAAAGCTCAGATGACACAGTGTAAAGTCTGGATCCAGTCTACCTGAAGTCCTTTCCAGGGGCACTTCTTTACATAAGTCAATAAATCTCTTTATTTATGTAAGCCATTGAGTATTACAGTTCTGTCACTTGCGAACAATAGAGTCATGAGTAATGCAACATCCTATACATCCTGAACCAGCACTATTTCCCTGAAGCTAAAGAAAGGGGAGGCTTTGGGAATAACCAGAGGATAGAGGGTTCCCTGGAGAGACTAGTGAAGACAGTGGTTGGAGGGATGGACGGAGAACCAGGCTGAGTCAATATGATGTGCGACTGAATCTTGAGGGCTCTCCCACATCATCAGGAAGCTGTTTCAGTAACCTTTGCCTCTTACATGTGTGGATAAATGTCCCAAGGGTATAAAAACAGGTTTTCATGGCCCTGGGGAATCTCTGTTCCTATGACAGCAACAGCTGAGAAAACAGAGAAAGACTTTTGTAGGCATCTCAGGAATCAGGACCAGGCTCAAAGGCCCCAAACCTTTTGGTCGACAAACACCTAGATTTGAATTTCAGTCCCAGCACTTGCAGCCCTCTTTCCTGGGCAAGCCCTTCACCCGTCTACGCCTCACCCCCCACATCTGTAGAATGGAGTTACGGGGGAACCCCCTTGTGGGGGCATGGTGAGGTATAAGAGAAACACAGTACCATCACCTTGGCTACACACATCTTTGAGGGGGCACTGGAGGTGATTATAAGTTGGAAACAGATGAACAGCTTTTATTTTAATAATTTTTCTTTTTATTGTTAAGATTATTACTTGCTTTTGGCAAGTGATACTGGTTTTCCATTAATGGCAGTGATCTAAAGTTACTTTTTAAATAAGTTTATTGAAATAAATAGAGGACTAATTTGAAGGAAAATATTATGTCAAAAAGTAGTACAAATGACACTTTCAAAATATGTGTGCTGTGTGTGCCGTGCTTAGTTGCTCAGTCACATCTAACTCTTTGTGACCCCATGGACTATAGCCCTCCAGACTCCTCTGTCCATGGGATTCTCCAGGCAAGAATACTGGAGTGGGTTGCCATGATCTCCAGGGGCTTTCCCCAACCCAGGGATCAAGCCAAGGTCTCCCACATTGCAGGCAGATTCTTTAGCATCTGAGCCACCAGGGAAGCCCTCATAGGGAAACACAAATGACCAGTTTGAGGAACACAGATACTGTCTGATGCCTGTCACATAGTAGGTATTCACTATAAGTGCATAGACTGAGATGAGATAGCATCTGACCCTGACTGTAGGCGGCTAGGCCTTGACTAGATGGAAGGTGCAAAGAGACAGAAGATACCAGAAGAATATGACCCTGTGGGGTAGATGCTCTGATGCCTGATAAGGTGCCAGCTATACAGTAGGTAACTCAAAGGGGTTCTTAAAAGAAAGTATGAATCTCAAAGGAAATGATTCTGCGAGGAGTCAGCCCTAGGGAAAGCCCTGGCACTTGCAGAAGTGAATTCTAATCCCCTCTCTGGGTCTGGAAAGTTTCCCGCCTCAATGCCTGACCCCTCTTGACAGCTGTCATCACACCCAGTGTGTAGGAGGAAGAGGAAGCCCCGGGCAGAGTCCTGCAAGATGAGTGCTTTTAGCTGCTGCAGGAGGTCACAGGGACTGACTCAAGTCAGGTCATCTTCCTGCTGGAACCTGGAGACAGAGTCTCCCCTAGAGAGGGAAGTTAAGGGGGTCCCAAACTTAAGATGGTTTTTAGGAGGGCAGACAGGGAAAGTAAATGAATAATGCTGTCAGATGTGAAACAATGATCCCTGGGAGTGGTTTCTCATCAGACGGGGCATGTTTCCCATCCAACGTGACAAAGTCACTGAGTTGCTTCAGATCACATGAGATCCTGTATGTAAATGTTTGGCACCGTGCCTGGTACCCCAATGGTGCTCAAGAAATGGTAGCTATCCATGAGATGCTACCTCACACTGATCAGAATGGTCATCATTAAAAAAAATATATACAAGTAACAAATGCTGGAGAGGGTGTAGAGGAAAGAGAACCCTCCTACACTGTTGGTGGGAATGTAAATCTGTGCAGCCACTGTAGAAAACAGTAAATAGGTTCCTCAAAAAATTGAAAACAGAGTTGCCATATGACCCAGCAATCTCAATCCTGGGCATATACTCAGACAAAAATATAACTGAAAAAGATACACGCACCCCTATGTTCATAGCTTTTTGTCGCACATCACAATCTGATCGAGAAATGGTTCCCAGTTGTTTTTGTACAACAAGAGAAGACAACCCTTCAAAATGATGATATTTTTGACTCACAGCAGCCTATGAAGCACCCACTTTTCAAGCTTTTTCACCTTTCCAACTTGCTTTAAATGCCGAACAGTCATAGAATGATCAAAACTGAGATCTTCAGCAACTTCTTGTGTAGTTATAAGCTGATCAGCTTCGATGATCCTCTCAATTATTTGTTGTCAACTTCCAATGGCCGGCCACAGCACTCTTCATCTGCAAGGCTCTCATATCCTTTGCAAAACGTCTTGAACCACCACTGAACTGTACATTTGTTAGCAGTTTCTGGGCCAAATGCGTTGTTGATGTTGTGAATTGTCTCTGCTGCTTTATGACCCATTTTGAACTCAAATCAGAAAATAGCTCGAATTTGCTTTTCATCTAACATCATTTTCCTAGTATAAAATAAATATAAAATAAATGCAAGTAATGTCATTAGTTAAAAAAATGAAGTGAGAAATGTGCATTAAAATGATGTATAACATAACCACGTTTATTTAAGAATGTATTTCAACATCAAATGGCAAAGTTCAATAATGTAAAACTGCAATTACCCTTGCACCAACCTAATACATGGGTGGACCTAGAGATGATTATACTAAGCAAAGTAAGTCAGACAGAGAAAGACAATTATCATATGATATCACTTCTACATGGAATTTAAAATGACACAAACTTCTCTATGAACCAGAAACACAGAGAACAGACTTGTGTTTTCATATACATAGCTAAGTTACTCTGCTGTACACCATAAACTAACATAACATTGTAAATCATCTGTTCAATTCAGTTCAGTTCAGTTGCTCAGTCATGTCCAACTCTGCTACCCCATGTACTGCAGCATGCCAGGCCTCCCTATCCATCACCAAATCCTGGAGCTTGCTCAAACTCATGTCCATCATGTCGGTAATGCCATACAACCATCTCATCCTCTGTCATCCCCTTCTCCTCCTGCTTTCAACCTTTCCCAGCATCAGGGCCTTTTCAAATGAAGTCAGCTCTTTGCATCAGGTGGCCAAAATATTGGGAGTTTCAGCTTCAGCATCAGTCCTTCCAATGAATACTCAGGACTGATTTCCTTTAGGATCAACAGGTTTGCTCTCCTCAAAGTCCAAGGGACTCTCAAGAGTCTTCTCCAACACCACAATTCAAAAGCATCAATTCTTTGGCACTCACCTTTCTTTATGGTCCAACTCTCACATCCATACATAACTACTGGAAAAACCATAGCTTTGACTAGATGGACCTTTGTTGGCAAAGTAATGTCTCTGCTTTTTAATGTGCTGTCTAGGTTGGTCATAGCTTTTCTTCCAAGGAGCAAGTATCTTTTAATTTCATGGCTGCAGTCACTATCTGCTGTGATTTTGGAGCCCAAGAAAAGAAAGTCACTGTTATTGCTTTCCCATATATTTTCCATGAAGTAATGGAATTGGATGCCATGATCTTAGTTTTCTGAATGTTGAGCTTTAAGGCAACTTTTCACTCTCCTCTTTCACTTTCATCAAGAGGCTCTTTAGTTCTTCACTTTCTGCCATAAAGGTGGTGTCATCTGCATATCTGATGTTATTGATATTTCTCCTGGCAATCTTGATTCCAGCTTGTGCTTCATCTAGCCCAGCATTTCACATGATGTACTCTGCACATAAGTTAAACAAGCAGGGGACAATATACAGACTTGATGTACTCCTTTCCCAATTTGGAAACAGTCTGTTGTCCCATGTCTGGTTCTAACTGTTGCTTCCTGATCTGCATACAGATTTCTCAGGAGACAGGTAAGGTGTTCTGGTATTCCCATCTCTTTCAGGATTTTCCAGTTTGTTGTGATCTACACAGTCAAAGTCTTTGGTGTAGTCAATAAAGCAGAAATAGATGTTTTTCTGGAACGATCTTGCTTTTTCTATGATCCAACAGATGTTGGCAATTTGATCTCTGGTTACTCTGCCTTTTCTAAATCCAGCTTGAACATCTAGAAGTTCATGGTTCATGTACTATTGAAGCCTGGCTTGGAGAATTTTGACAGTTGCTCAGTCATGTCCAACTCTGCTACCCCATGTACTGCAGCATGCCAGGCCTCCCTATCCATCACCAAATCCTGGAGCTTGCTCAAACTCATGTCCATCATGTCGGTAATGCCATACAACCATCTCATCCTCTGTCATCCCCTTCTCCTCCTGCTTTCAACCTTTCCCAGCATCAGGGCCTTTTCAAATGAAGTCAGCTCTTTGCATCAGGTGGCCAAAATATTGGGAGTTTCAGCTTCAGCATCAGTCCTTCCAATGAATACTCAGGACTGATTTCCTTTAGGATCAACAGGTTTGCTCTCCTCAAAGTCCAAGGGACTCTCAAGAGTCTTCTCCAACACCACAATTCAAAAGCATCAATTCTTTGGCACTCACCTTTCTTTATGGTCCAACTCTCACATCCATACATAACTACTGGAAAAACCATAGCTTTGACTAGATGGACCTTTGTTGGCAAAGTAATGTCTCTGCTTTTTAATGTGCTGTCTAGGTTGGTCATAGCTTTTCTTCCAAGGAGCAAGTATCTTTTAATTTCATGGCTGCAGTCACTATCTGCTGTGATTTTGGAGCCCAAGAAAAGAAAGTCACTGTTATTGCTTTCCCATATATTTTCCATGAAGTAATGGAATTGGATGCCATGATCTTAGTTTTCTGAATGTTGAGCTTTAAGGCAACTTTTCACTCTCCTCTTTCACTTTCATCAAGAGGCTCTTTAGTTCTTCACTTTCTGCCATAAAGGTGGTGTCATCTGCATATCTGATGTTATTGATATTTCTCCTGGCAATCTTGATTCCAGCTTGTGCTTCATCTAGCCCAGCATTTCACATGATGTACTCTGCACATAAGTTAAACAAGCAGGGGACAATATACAGACTTGATGTACTCCTTTCCCAATTTGGAAACAGTCTGTTGTCCCATGTCTGGTTCTAACTGTTGCTTCCTGATCTGCATACAGATTTCTCAGGAGACAGGTAAGGTGTTCTGGTATTCCCATCTCTTTCAGGATTTTCCAGTTTGTTGTGATCTACACAGTCAAAGTCTTTGGTGTAGTCAATAAAGCAGAAATAGATGTTTTTCTGGAACGATCTTGCTTTTTCTATGATCCAACAGATGTTGGCAATTTGATCTCTGGTTACTCTGCCTTTTCTAAATCCAGCTTGAACATCTAGAAGTTCATGGTTCATGTACTATTGAAGCCTGGCTTGGAGAATTTTGAGCATTACTTTGGTAGTGTGTGAGATGAGTGCAATTGTGAGGTAGTTTGAACATTCTTTGGCATTGCCTAATCATCTGTACTTCAATTAAAAGAGAAATAAATGGTAGTCATGATTACTGTTGCTTATTCATAAGTCTAAAGGGGAGTACAGAACCAAAGACTTCCCTGTCCTAAGAAAATCTAATGCCCTGTTGATTTCCTGACTCTAGCCCACAAAGGAAGCTGGGAAAAAGTAGAAGGAGAGGCCATAAAAAGTGCTGAAAGTCAGTTCTTCAAGAGTTATGAGATCACGGTGAGGAAGGGTAGGATAGAGACCACAGTAAATTCTAAGGATTGGTCCACTTAACACATACCCTAAACTCCTTTTTGTTGCCTTTCTACTATGTAGAGGCTGAAAAACTAAAAAAGAAAATATTCCACCTTCCCAGATGCCTCTGTAACTGACAGTGGTCACAAGATACAATTCTGGCTGATGACATAATCAGAAATCTGCTGAGGATTTCTATGAAAGGCTTTGCCACCTACCCTCTTCCTAGAACACAGATGCAGTTGGTGACTTGAAGAGCTATAGCAGCCACTTTGTAGTCATGAGGGAATAGGGGGAAAAAAATCTGTCCTAATGGTCTTGAGTCACTTAACTAACTTCTTACCTCTAGACCTCTGGCTATAAACAATAATTTAAAAATTGTATTTTATGTTACCAGTGTTTGGGTCATCTGTTACTTGCTATCATGCGTAATCTGAACAGATAAAAGGACTGTTTGATTTTTTTCATCAATGTATCAGCAATATTTTGATAAACATTAAAATGAAAATTGGTAACCAGAATATTTAGAACTGGTTACCTATTTGTAACCAGGAAAGGTGTAGGGTTTTCTCGGCACACAAATGGTCTCCATCATTTTTGGTCAAGGCCCAGTTCCCTTTCTAGTCCTATAACTCCTGGGCCAAGTCCTCCAAGTTTTCAAACACCTTTTTGGCAGTTAGGGGAGAATACTGAAGGTGCAGTAGTCTCTTTGATAATTCCCATTGCACTTTTGCGTTTTGCATCTTGACATTTATAGATTTTTACCTAATGCTGTAAATTAAGATAACTGTGCTGAGGTCCAATTAATTCAGTTAACTTTCCAGAACAAATACAAGCCAAAGCTTGATAACAGGGTAGAAGTCCTTTCTATTGCTTACTCCCTTCTTTCTGATAAAGCTACTGCATGAAGGTCTCAAGAATACTTTTTTGAATTTTCCTCTGCTCTATCTCTATTTTATTAAATAGAGGTGAAACCAAATAGTCAAGAATCATCTTTGACAACTCCCTTGTCTACTCTATCCTCAAGCCCTACCTATTAATATTTTGGGCTTCCCTGTAGCTCCATTAGTAATGAATCCACTTGCAGTGAGGAAGACCTGGGTTCAATCCCCAGGTTGGGAAGATGCCCTGGAGAAGAGAAAGCCTACCCACTCCAGCATTCTGGCCTAGAGAATTCCATGGATTGTATAGTCCATGGGGTGCCAAAGAGCTGGACACAACTGAGCAGCTTCACTTCTACTCTACTCATTAATATTTTCCTTGAAATCTCTCAAGGCCATCTCCTTTCCTTCTCCCCTGCTACCACCCTGGTCTAAATGTCATGAATAAGCTGATGCTATCCCCTATTCAAAACCCTCCAGGAGCTCCTTCTCACTCAACATAAAGGCCAACAGCCTACCAGGCCTCATGTGATCTGGTCCCATGTGACCTCTGCAGCCTCTGTTCCACTTTCCCTCACTCTCCCCATTTCAGCCACATATGTGCAAGGCCCCTTCCTACCCTAGGACTTTTCCTTGAAATACTCTCCTACATACCCATCCTCACATGTTTCCTTTCTTTCCCAGTCCTCCCAGCTCCTACTCATCCTTTGGCACTAACTCAATCCTTCCCTCCAGGAAGTCCTCCTGGATTCCCATTGTTATATAATGAGAGCTCCTGAGGGCAGGATCAAACATTCCTATTGTAGTCCCACATTTCAATAGTTCTTGACACATAGCAGATGGTCTCTAGATGTTTTTTTGAATGAATAAATTAACATTGGTAATTTTATTACAAACTTATAAGTACAAGGGACAATGAGGGCTTTAAGTACAGCTGTGTTTGGAGTGAGAGACTACTCTCCAAGGCAGCCCAAACATACTCTGTTAGGAATATCTTGGGTTAAGTAACAGTAAATTTAGCAAAGGAAGCCAAAAATTAAGAGTTGGAAAACTATACCCCACACGATAAATTTGTGGTCCCAGTGAGTTTTTGAAAACTAAGTTTTATTGGAACAGAGTCACATCCATTTGTTAACATACTGTCTATGGCCGATTTCGTAATTCAATAGAGTTGAATGATCATCCACAGAGACCATATGGCCTGCAAGTTGAAATATTCTGTGGTCCTTTACAGACAACATTTGCCAAACCTTGGCTAAAAGAACAAGGGGTGATTTTTCTCATGTAACAAGAAATCTGGAAGAGGAGGTTTTCAGGATTGGTTTGGTGACTGAGAAATACTCAGGGCACTGGGCTAGTGTCTCTGTTATTCTCTCAGTCTTACCCTCATGGTCACAGTATGGCTGCCACAACTCCAAGCATCACATCCTCACACAACTGCATTAGAGGAGGAAATAACTGAGAATTCAGGATGGAGAAATTCCCCTATAACATGCTTTCTTCTTTTTAGGGAAGAAACTGTCTCAGAATCCCCAAGAAGTTATCCTGAGCAAGGAAGAAAAGAGGAGTAAACTGTCAGTGAGTAACCACAATGTCTACTATAACTTTCCCTCCCACAATTACTTCTCTTACATGTGACCAACTGGCATTCAGATCAAGTGTGGCAACATGGTAAACTGAGGCACCTTTCTTTTCCTTAGAAGCACCAAAAATCCCATCCTGTATTAGTACATTATATCTGTCAGTTGTTGAATGCTTATTCTGTGTCTGACATCACTCAAGCACTTAATCATCCCTTATTCCAACCCCATGAGGAAGGTATAATTATTATCATTTCACAGGGGAGATAACTGAGGCACAGAAAGGTCAATTCATTGGCTTGAGATCACCCAGCTCATGGTACAGGGCAGAGTCGAGATTTGGCAGAGTCAAGATTCAAACCAGCAGTGTGACTCCAGAACAGCCTACCATGACCACTTCACATGGCCAGAGCCAGTCCCCGGAATCCAGGGAGGGAGTTCTTTGATAGTAAGCCAGGAGAGGGCACATCCCGCTTTGCCTTAGGGACCACTTTTGCTTGTCAGGAGGCAACAGACTGGGGCAACCAAACAGCCAACAGAAAAATAAACTCGAGATAGAGCACAGGCGTCCTCTGTGGATTCTGCCCCACTTTACATCTTTCCCTTAATTAGTTAATAAAGCCCCGAGCTTCTCTCCACCTCCCTGCTTCCTGCCCTCCCCATCTCCACCAAGACTCTGTCTTTCTTCCCTGCAGCCCAGCTCCACACTGTTCTTTGGCCTC
Source organism: Madoqua kirkii (assembly GCA_006408675.1). NCBI lineage: Eukaryota > Metazoa > Chordata > Mammalia > Artiodactyla > Bovidae > Madoqua > Madoqua kirkii. The sequence goes on from SJYC01070091.1 coordinate 66,112, forward strand.
TGCAGTTGCTCCTTTTGTGGAGCCAGCTGAAGAGGGAGACTGGACATGAGGTGCCGGCTGGATTTGTTCAGTCCTTGAAATGAAGGCTCTGTCTCACTGAATCTAAGTTTTGTGAAGTCTTTATGCCAAAGCTTGTTTCAGCTTTGGTCTCTGCCCCAAAGGCAGAGGTTCCAAAGAAAAGAACAGAAGTACAGGGTCAAGTTCAAAGATAGAGTTCTGAGCTCTAGCTAAGGGCACATTCTCTCCAGCTTTCTATTTGGGGCATACCATCCATGAACAGACTAATTCCGGGCTTACAATGTGTGGGAGAGAGCTGAGGCCCTACATTCAGACAGACCAGTCCCAGCTCACGAATTCCTGGCCAAGGTGTCTGAATCTCGGTGCTTCAATTTCCTTTTTTATAAAACAGAAATAATTGCAGAAACTGGATGTTTGGGAGTTACGTGACAGGAGATGGAAATCACTTAGCACAGAGCATGGTACAAAGTACTGGGGTTACTGTCACTGGAATCATTATGACTGTTTTATGACTCTCGGGACACTTAGCAAACTGCCCTTGGAGAAGCAGCAAACAATAGGAGCTAAGAACACAGGCTCTGAATCCAGTCTCTGTGGTTTTAAATCCTGTCTCTACCATTTGCCAGCTGTGTGACCTTGGGCAAGTCACTCTACCTCTCTGTGTCTTAGCTGGTCCATCTTGAAAATGGTAATGATAACAGTACCCACTTCACAAGGTTGTTGTAAGATTAAATAAGACAAGTAAAAGAACACCACCTGTGCAGAGCTAGTACTCAATGGATGTAAACTGTTACTATTTTCTGACACTCAGTGACTTTTCAGGATATGAAAAATCATTCTTTTGATCAGTGGTGAGCTAGTAAGAACCAGCTCTCCTATACATAGAACATATCTGTATACATAAGGTTTTTATATTTGCTTGTTTTGGGTTCTTACAGTCACATTGAGTAGCATGCCAAACTTCCCAAACCAGGGATCAAACCCATGCCCCCTGCCCTGGAAGTGGAGAGTCTTAACCACTAGACCACCAGGGAAATTCTATACATAAGCTCTGTTATCATGAATTTTTACTAATATTAAAAAGTACAGAAAAAATCTACTAATATTTTTAATATACTAAATTATGTAATAAATAATAAATAGGAAAATTTCATTGATTTTTGCCAAACTATATCCATCAGCCATCTGAGGTTGCTGGTCAATCACAATCTGACAAATGAAGTTGCACCTCAACCATGAGTGTAGTTCTGAGGTGAATGCTGCTTGATTTCTCATTTACATTCATGAGTAACGTGAATGGGAAACAATGAAGATATAAGTTAGAACTTCATTCGCCTGTGAACAATATGAGCAACTTCCTTGCTCAACTGAATAATAGTTCTTGAACGCTGGAAGAATATTTCTCCCAATATTTAGGGTTATTCAAAAAGAAATGGGTACAACCCAACACACTTTAATCTGCATTCACACTTTGTTCATCTCTTTATTAGGGAGAGATAATCAACCACACAAAGCCCTGAGTTGTAGCAACTGCCAGTTTCCATGGTGTAAATATTCCCACCATGGCCTAACTCATGCTACCACTGTAAAGCCACTGAATGTGGACTTGGGAAGAGAGGCGCAGCAAAACAGCATTACACAGCAGTTCTACCACACAGGTGCAACAGACCAAATGAGCATAGATAATAGCAAAATGTATAAAATAATTAGGAAATGATGAGTACTGCATATTTACTACCTGTTTTTAACTCATGTATTCAAGTGTGAGATTATATAATGTAATTTAAAATAATTGCTGTGTTTAACTACCAGCACGGAAATTTTATGATCAGCTTTCATGAGCCAGTACGCTCAATCTGCAGTATCCCACTGATTTTGATACCTAAGTTTCCAGAGGAAGTCTCAAGAAAGATGAAAGGAGGAAATGCATTAAATAATTATTGGGCATGAGTGAGCTTTTTGCCTTGTTTAGCATAAAGAAAAGAATTTCCTAAATGAGGTATTTCCCGACTATTGTTAGTTAGTGTTTTTCAAAGGTGGCCACAAAAATGTCTCCTAGTGCCAAATGCTCATCTAGTATCTTGTCACTCCTCTGTCAAGAGGTGGAGTCAGGGGACTTCCCTGGTGGTTAAGAATCTGCCTGCCAATGCAGGGGACACAGGTTAAATCCTTGGTCCTGGAAGATTCTACATGCCATGGGGCAACTAAGCCTGTGCTCACAACTACTGAGCCCACGCTCTACAACCCGCGCATCACAACTGCTGCAGCCCGAGTGCCTAGAGCTGGTGCTTTGCAACAAGAGAAGCCACTACAATGAGAAGCCTGTGTACCACAACTAGAGAATAGCTCCCGCTCGCCGAGCCAGAGAAAGCCACCATGCAGCAACGAAGACCCAGCACAGCCAAAAATAATACAATAAATTAAAACCAAATAAAGCCAACCTTATTAAAAAAAGAGAGAGAGATGGAATCAGAGACTTCCTTGGTGGTCCAGTGATTAAGACTCTGCACTTCTACTGCAGGGGGCTTAGGCTCCATCCCTGGTCAGGGCACTAAGATCTCACCTGCTGACTTGGTGCAGTCACAAAATAAAAATAAAATAAAATAAAATAAAATAAAATTTAAAGGGTGGAGCCAGTGTCCCATCTCCTACCCTGACCCCTTGAACTTTGATGAGCTTGTGATTGCCTGGATCAAATCAGAATAGTGGGAATGGCTTCCACTAATATGTTATTTTCAAGACTAGGTCACAAAAGATGGTGCAGCCTCTT
>SJYC01070093.1:0-28914 GCA_006408675.1 Madoqua kirkii
GTGCAGCAAGTTGGATTTGACGTTGCCATTGGCTTCTGGGCTCACTTCTGACAGTGAGAAGCCCGGGAGCCTTTGCCTCTCTCAGTTTATTTGATTCCCCATCATTCAGCTGGAGAAACCTACCTGGCTTATCTCACAGGACTGCACGAGAGGAGGCTCAAGTGAGATGGATAAGTGCTTTGAAGCTTTTAGGAAAGGTACCAAGACAAGGGGCCTAATCAGATGTGGCTTCTCTCCATTGTCTCCTCTAGTGCAAATGCTTGGTTGTTGAAGTCTGATCTAGTCACTGGATGACAAATGCAAATCCATAAGACAAAGACACGCCTACCCTGCCCTTCAGAAAGGAGATCAGCTCACTTTGAAGCTCTTCAGGGAAACAGTCTGTATGCAAATTGAGAGCAGATTGCAGATCCCTTGATACCTGATGATAAATTTAATAGACTCTTATCAAAGAGGGGGCAGAGGTCATGCAACATTGAGTCGTCACCCAAAAGTAGCACTTGCTGTGAGGATCCTTTTGGAACAAAGCAAATCATTAACTCTCAAGAGGTTTAACATGCCACTCTAGCTAAACAACATCTTTCTTGTGTTACAGCTGTGCAGCTTGATTTTTCAGACCAACGTATAGGACCTTATATTCAGTTCAGTTCAGTCGAGTCTGACTCTTTGTGACCCCGTGGACTGTAGTACGCCAAGCTTTCCTGTCCATCACCAACTCCTTGAGTTTACTCAAATTCATGTCCATTGAACTAGTGATATCATCAAACCATCTCATCCTCTGTCGTCCTCTTCTCCTCCCACCTTCAATCTTTCCCAGCATCAGGGCTTTTTCCAATGAGTCAGGTTTCACCTCAGCTGGCCAAAGTATTAGAGTTTCAGCATCAGTCCTTCCAATGAATGTTCAGGACTGATTTCCTTTTGGATGGGTTGGTTGGATCTCCTTGCTTTATTTTATTCAATTTTGCCCTTTGGAAAATATAAACAAATATGGGCTCAGTGCAAGGATAGCTAATTTCACGGTGACAGTTTGGGGACCAGAGCGGGCTGAAGCAAAAGCCCTGAGGAATGTCTCTGGAATTCTTTCTCCAGGTGGGGATAGTGCAGATGCTTTTGCATGGATGCTCTTAGATGCTCAAAGTGTCCAGTGCTTTGTAGCAACCCAGATCCATCACCCACTGTGCAATCCTATTTCCCAGCCCAGAATCCCTACTAAGGTAGAAAATGAGGTTAGGGTTTCCATTCAGGTCCTACGGTCACTCCTTCCTTTGCACTCAATGCCCACAAACCATCTCTTTCATCATGTGAATCGACATCAAACAACCTGTTTCCAGTCTTCCGGCACCTCATCCCTTCTTGCACATCCTTAGAAGTTACGGCTGTGGCCAATCCCTCTCCTTCATGAGTCCTTTCATTTCCCCAGGAGGCAGCCCACCTAGGCTGGGAGGCTTGAGGTGCTTGGCCCAGTTCATCACTTTTCAGATATGCTTTTCACTGACCACCTGGCCTCACGGGTGTTGGTTCTGCCCTTTGCAGTCCAAGGCTTGCTCTCTCTGATGGAGAAAGCTGAAGTGCATGGGGAAGGATTAAGAGTCTATTTGCTCAGCGTCATTCCTGGCACATCATTTTTAGTTTCAGACAGCTTAGGGAAACAGTTCTGCAGTATCCCTTCCTGATACTTGTTTTCTGCAGGGAAACCAGAATTATGTCAGACTCTCAGAAAACCTGTGACCTTGATGAAGGTTATCTGTAGCTGCCCTATCTGTATTAGCTCCCTCTTCCCCCGCACTGGGCCACTCCGTCTGGTGCCTAGGCTCTGTGGGTTTTCTGTCCTACCTTTGGGGATCCTGCCTGGCACACCCTCAAGCTAAAATAACAGAAGGGTCTTTGGTGACAGAGCTAGAGGTGATGTAGGAAACAGACATTCTCTTTAGCATTATAATGTCCAGGAAATAAATTGGCAGAGGGCTGACCTTGGCAGAATGGAAGATCTGACTGCTCACCTGTATCTCTCCCTGAGGTTAGATCGTGATGTGGGCCTGTCACCTCTCCCTTCCCCTCTTCTTCTCTCCCCACTGCTGGACTCCGCTTGGTAGTGATAATGGATGAAACGGAATGATTGACCATTGACACTGGCAACCTAGCCCAAGAGGACATGGGGTTGCAGAGTGGACTGCGGATGGATGGGGACTATGCGAGGAACAAAGGAATTAATAATGACTCAGAGACTGAGGGAAATGAGGTACAAGAGAACCAAGGAGGATTCCAGGACCAGATGTTTCTCTGCTCCCGACAAGGGGCTGGCCATTTAGGGAATCTGAGAGTCTAGAGAAAAGACTGAATTGATTGAACAGTCTGGCAGGTCAGTTGAACAGAAGGGATACTCCACTCCCTAAATTCCACTGTTGGGGAAGGCTGTGGAAATAAAATGAGAAATGAAGGACAGCTCATACATACATTCTCCTAGGATCCTGAGTATGCTTGGCTGGCTCAGAATAGGGTTCCTTGCTGATGGGTGCCTCATCCTCACTCCCATGGCCCCACATTGCTCCTGCGACAAGTAGCATAGAGCTAGCAGCACACCTGGGTTGCATTCTTGCCCTGGCAGGCTGTCAAGTCATTTTTACTAAGGTGCCAACTGACTAGTAAGGTGCTGTCTGTGAGGATGAATTGCATTTTGTAATATTAAGTTCACAAGTATGAACCCTGTGCTGTACACTTTGCACTGTGGTTGGTACCAGGGCTATAGCATTGAATAAGACAGTACCTGTCTTCATGGGTCTCATATTTAGTCGGGAGTCAGATATTGAGCATTGATCACAGGAATGATGAGAGTAAGATGTACTATAGAAGAGAAGCCCTTAGCCTTTTCAGGGGGACTTTTCCTAACCCTGAGGAGCCAGGAAGACTTCCTTCATGAAGTGACCTTTCATTTGAGTTCTGAAAATGGGTAGAACTGGGTAAGTACAGAGAGGCAAGGATGTAGAATGTTCTAGAAAGAAATGAGTGTGTATATGATTACTCTGAGGTAGGGGGAACAGGCTTCCCAGATGGCTCAGTAGTAATGTATCTGCCTGCAATGCAGGAGACCTGGGTTCAGTCCCTGTGTTGGAAAGATCTCCTGGAGAAGGGAAAGGCTACCCACTCCAGTATTCTGGCCTGGAGAATTCCACAGACAGAGCCGCCTGCCAGGATATCGTCCATGGAGTTGCAAAAGAGTTGGACACAGCTTAGTGACTGTACAACTATACAACGAAGGGGGAAACAGAGGTTTCCATGAGCGGAGTGCAGTGACTCCATGGGGAGGCTGGGGAGGTGGGCAGGAGCCAGGTCACGTAGGACTTTGCAGACCATTTCAACGCTTGAGGATTTTATTCGAAGAGCAATGAGAAGCCAATTAAAGGCTTTAAATGGAGGAGTGAAATAATTAGATTTGCATTTTAAAAATGCAAATGGATAGAGTAGGGGAAATAGACTGAAAAGGGTCAAGAGAACATGTGGTGAGGCCAGCTGGGCGTCTATTATTAAACAGTGTAGTAAGGAATGGGGGCATACTGAGCAAAGGTGGTGGCAGTGGTGATGAAGAGAAGCAAATCTATTTGAAAGCCATTTAGAAGGTTAAATATCCAGACGTGGCGGTTAATTGGATAAGGTTTAAATGAGCTATCCAAAATAGCATGGAGAAACACCCTTTGCTGATGTAGAGTGATGGAGGGACACAAGTATGGGGAGAAATCAGGGCTAGGTTTCGGATATGTTGCACTGGGGAGATGTTGGGATAAAACCATGCATCTCATGTGACAGTCTGAAACAGCCATCAGGACCCGTGGGCAAATGCCACCCAGAAATCAGCCTTCAATGCAGATCATTTATACAGTGATCCTGGCTGACCTGGGATCACTGAGGTGTGTATCTGAAGACAATAAGGGAACAACTGAGGAAATTTACAAAATGACTTCATTAAACTATATCAAGGCAAAGCCGCAGTGTACTGCTTAAAAATCCATTTTGCTGTGTCTTTTTTTTTTTTTTTTGAGGTAAAATTCACATAACAGTCACCATTTTAACCATTTTAAAATGTACAGTACGGTGGTTTCCAGTATAATCACAGTGTTGTGATTGTGATTCAGCCATCCCCACTATCTAATTCTAGAACATTTCATAATGCTCCCCTAAAAAACCCTGTACCCTTGAGGTACTTACTTCCTGTTTCCTCTTACCAATGTTTATTGGCAGGCTTCATCATTTTTGTTGCTGTTGTTGAATACTAGACATCTTGAATGCCAACTCTAGAAATCAGATTCTCCTCCTTTCTCAGGGTTTCTTGTTGACACTTGTGGTTACTGTTTGTTTTTAGTTTTGTGACTTTTTCTAAACCAATTAAAAAAAAAAATCTGTTCTTTTTCATATGTGGCCACTGAAGTCTGTTTGATTTGCTTAATTGTCAGCTAGCTTCCCAAATGGCACTAGTGGTAAAGAACCCACCTGCCAATGTAGGAGACGTAAGAGATTTGGGTTTGATCCCTGGGTTGGGAAGATCCCCTGGAGAAGGAAATGGCAACCCACTCCAGTGTTCTGGCCTAGAGAATCCCATGGACAGAGAAGCCTAGTAGGCTACAGTCTATAGGGTCACGAAGAGTCAGACACAACTGAAGTGACTTAGCACAATGACTCAACAAATTTCCTAAAATGCTCAGAACTAAACACAGAAAAATATCCAGGTCTTTGCAGACGTGTGTGCATGTGTGTGTTGGGTCATGCCCTCCACTGTACACTGGGCAGGTTACAACTCTGCCCTAGCCTTCACTTCCTGCTTCTGCAGAACGTGCAGGTCAACCAGAGGTGAAAGCTTAAAGCCCTCTCTGGTCTTTTCAAAGCATATGCCCTACCCTGGGCATGTGTGTGGTCTTCTAGATCCCTAGGAATATGGGTTTTCAAAGCCCTTATACATTTGCCTTTAAGTTTGCTGACAAATGTCCTTGCAGGCAGCTGCCTCTCTACTCTGTGAGAGTTCCAGTCTAAGTAAAATATAAACAAGAGGGAGCCACCATTCAGGTCAAACTAAACAACCATAATTATTTGGGCACCGAGTCTCCTCTATATCCAGCAGCACCAGGAGCCCACACCAGCAATGTAGGCTCCGTCTTTAAGACTGCAGGCAATCCAGGGAGGTGGAGATGGAGCCAGGATAAGCTACAATGTCACACAGATTTCCTATCAAGATTCAGCCACCTTTTTCTTGTTTAAGCATTCATCTGGCTGCTATAAACCTTTGACTCATCTCTAGAGTCCCAATAAAATTGATTTGACATTATTCACTGTTTTTATAGAGGGATGGTCTCTTGGAGTTTCCTACCACACCATTTCATGGGCATCTTACAGTCTTTGCCTAAAAGAATGACAGGCTTTGAGTGCTGGCAGAGTTTGTGATGGTTGATGAGAAACACAAGAGACAGAGAAGCTAAACATTGTCATTAGCTTGCTTAGGACTGGCAGTGTCCATGGAGGGTGACCAGGGCATAGAGGAGAAGCAGATTTACTGAATACACACATAGTGGATGGGGTGAAGAAGATAAGCACGGGAAGATCCAACTTTGGTCAAATGTTTCCTCTTACTTCTCCCTCGTATCAACTACCTTAATAAATGGTAATTGTTAAATATTATGCAGCTTGGTCTAGCTAAGCACTGTTTAGGAGACCAGAGAAAGAGAAAAGTACATCTGGGCTTAGAGGACATGTTTAATTCTGCTGATGAGATGTCATTTGTTTGCCTTGAGCAGCTCTGTAACTGATGTGGGGAGTTGGAGGGGGCAGTGGATAAAGGTTGCTGTGACATGATTAGGATTTGTAGGGACTTCTTTGGGATTAGAAAGGACTCAACCTGTGCACTCCAATTTGGGAGCCACCAGCTACATGCCTGGAGAAGGCAATGGCACCCAACTCCAGTACTCTTGCCTAGAAAATCCCATGGATGGAGGAGCCTGGTAGGCTGCAGTCCATGGGGTTGCTACGAGTCGGACAAGACTGTGCAACTTCACTTTCACTTTTCACTTTCATGCATTGGAGAAGGCAACGGCAACCCACTCCAGTGTTCTTGCCTGGAGAATCCCAGGGACAGGGGAGCCGTCTATGGGGTCGCACAGAGTTGGACGTGACTGTAGCAATTTAGCAGCAGCAGCAACAGCAGCTACATATCACTTTTTAAATTTAAATTTTGATTAGGTAAAATGAGATAAAATTTAAAATTCAGTTTCTCAGTCCCCTAGCCACATTTCAGATGTTTAAGTGCTACTTGAGGTTTGTGGTTACTGTATCAATGTACAGCACGGCTACCATTGCAGGAAGTCCTGTTGGATAGGGCTGGGGTGGGATGTGGAAAATGTACTCAAAATGTAATTTCCTCCTTTTGAGAAACTTAAAATTCCTTGAACAAAATCATATACTGCTGGGATGAGCAATATAAGGCTGACACTCAGTTTATGTGCTATCAGGTCAAGATTTATATCTTTATGTCTTTGTCACATGATCTCCTTAAAGGTCTTCTCCTCACAATTTGCTTGAGAGATGGAGGTGTCACCCAGGGAAGAACTCCTTCTAAGGGTAAAAGGTCGGGCACAAAACTGGCTCAATAACAGGGGCTCACTATCAAAGAGCAGAGGTGATTCTGGGTTTTCCAAAAGTCTGTCTCTCAGATTTGTCCACCTAAGTCTCACAAATTCACAACCAAGCTCAGAGAGAAAGGCTCGTGTGGGTAAAATGGAGACAGTCTTCCCACTCACATCACTGGGAAATATAGCCATGATAAGGACTAACATCTTGACATTACTGAGTCTCCCAATCACTCTATCTCTATCTCCGTCTCTCCATTCCGTTGTTCAGTCACTCCACCTTGTCCCACTCTTTGTGACCCCATGGACTGTAGCCCACCAGGCTTCTCTGTCCATGGGCTTCTCCAGACAAGAATACTGGAGTGGGTTGCCATTTTCTTCTCCAGGGACCTGTCCATTTATTTAGCAGTATTTTGTAGTTTTTAGTGTAAAGGCCATGTGCATCCTTTTTCAAGCTTATTCCTAAGTATTTTATGCTTTTTGATGATGTAAATTAGTAGTTTTTAGCCATTTTATTCTTCATATTGTTTGTTGCTACTATAGAGAAATACAATTGAATTTTCATATTGATCATGTATTGTGAAACCTTGCTAAATTAACTTTTACTATTTCCCATAGATTTGATGTCTTTGGATTCTTCATCTACCCAATCATACATGTTGAAAAATGACTGCTTCTGGTTGTGTCTTGGCTCCTGAAATGGGGAGTTACTGTTTCTATGAGGTCATTCTTGGAAATGGAGACACTCTACCCTGTTTGCACCTAGTTCTTTTTATTTATCACATCTTGAAAATATTTTTCATATCAGTAAATGTAACTTCCTTTCATTCCTTTTTGTAAAGTTACATGCTTCTCCCTTGGGTCGATGTATCCTAGTTTATTCATCCAGCTTTTTGAGTGGACTTAGGTTGTTTTCCATCTTTTACTCTCACAAACTAGGCTGCAGGGAGCCCCTTTGATAACCACTCTTTCATATGTGTGTACGATTAACTCTAGATGAATTCCTGAAAGTGAAATTATTAGGGCAAAGCATATATGCATATGTACTATTGGCAGATTTTGCCTCATTTTCTTCCGTAGGTTTATACCACTTGCCCTCCCTCAGTCACATGGAAGTAACTTTTCCCAAAGCTTTGCCAGCAAGGGGTTGTCCAGTCTTTAGGTGTTTTCCATAGTGATAGTGAGAAACGGTGTCTTGGCATCAACTGCTCCAGAGTCACATGGAATCCGAGCGCGCAGCTGCGGATGAGTGGGCGTCCTTTCGTGGGTCTCCAGTACTGCCTGAGCTGGGGGGTGGATATCGTGCCTGACTTCGGGTCACCGAGAGAGGGGAAAAAGCATCTGCCCCAAACTGACCCGTTCCCACACTCACATTTGAATTTGTGTGTGACTTAAACGGAACCAGCTGAAAATCTTCCTTGGACCCCAAAGAACGAAAGAACATTCCTGTTATTGCCTAAAGGAGAGGGGATTGAGAGGTAACCAAGGGTTAGGGCCAGCATCAACCAGAACAGTGAACCGTCTCTGAAAACCTAGGCGCTCGCGAGCCTGCAGGCAGCGCTCCGCCTGGCGGCGGCGGCTCCCCACCGGAAGCTGGACTGGGGGGCGGCGGGGAGGGAAGACACGCGTGTCCACGGCTTCCTTTCAACTTGGCAGTATTTTCCAGCTCTGCTGGGGTTGCCAGTCCGGAAACCCTGAGCGAATTTCCTCAAACCTCTGTTTGCAGTGCCCCTCGGCCAGACCTCACCCGGAAAGCGCTGGTGGGCGCTTTGTGCGTCGCTTCCCCTGGAGAAGCGCCCTCAGGTTTCCGCCTGAGGCCCGGCCGCTCCCACTGAGCAGAGCTGCAAACACGCGCCCGGGCTCCCGGCTCCGGCGGCTGCTTCTCACGCGTGGTCTGTAGAGTTGTCCGGAGAGAGGCACGACGTCCGCGCCTCTCGCGAGGGATTCGCCTCGGCGGCATTTGGAAGGCCTCTTCAGGAGGCCATTGGTTGTTTCTCTGGACTTGCTGCCCATTGTTTCCCCACCCGGAGCTTACCCCTGGGGCCACCGCTGCCTCCGGCCTGTGTTCACTCCTGCTTCCTTGGCATTGCTGGTGCTGCGCCCTGCCCCTGGTGTATTCCTCTTTTCTGTTTAACTTCTATGCTGTTTTCAAGTTCAAGGTCAGCTTGCATCTCCTGAACAAAATTTCCCCTGAAAGTGAAATCGCTCAGTCCTGTCGACTCCAGACCAGAATACTGGAGTAGGTAGCCTTTCCTTCTCCAGGGGATCTTCCTAACCCAGGGACTGAACTAGGGCTTCCTGCATTGCAGGCGGATTCTGTACCAACTGAGCTATCGCGGAAGCCATCTCCTGAGCAAAAGCTTCCCCTGAACTCTAGCCTCAAATCACCTCCCCCTCTTTCAAATTCTAGCGCTTTTGTTGAGACCTTACGTGTCAGTTGTTCCCTACTGCCTTGTGACCTTATCTTTCTGCTATGTCAAACCGTTTGTCTTTTCTGCTGACTTCCAAGTGCCTGCCGTGTGAAACCATGAGCAAAGATCACTTTATTTTCACTCCTGTGTCTAGAATTTACTATGTACATAGCAAGTGTCCAGCAAACACCTGTGGGATGAATAAGCAACTAACTCCAGCTCTCAAGATATGGCAGCCGTTTTACTAAACACAGATCACTGTCATGTGTTTTGACTCCAAGCAAGTCTTTTATGCTTTGTATTCTCATCGTGCTGATTCAGAACAACATCCCTGATTCACTCATATCCAAGCAGCACTTGGAGCCCATTTGTTCTTTTTCTTACTAACCATCTCCTTTTTGTCGATGGCAGCTCTAGGACCGAACCATTTTCCCCACACTCAGCCCCTATATCCACACTTGCCTTGCTTCTCCTCTCAGATACCCAGGTTCCAGGATCAGTTCTTTGCTTGAGGAGTTTCTGAATGGCGTGGAGTCAAGGGAAGTGAAGTGGGACAGAGTATCCACCTTAGGCTTTGGCTTCCCCATAGAGCAGTGACAGCAGGACCAGCACTCATGCGGTTTCTTGTGGTTCACAAAGATTTTGCGTATTAGTAACTTCATGTGACCCCCATAACCACACTGTGACATACATCCAGAAACATTTTGTGTGGGAGGAAGTGGGGAGATCTCTAGGCTGGGTAGTGGATTCCTTCCTTTGCTGTGAGGAATATCACAACAGGCCTCTGTGCCTAGAGAAGAATTAAATTTAAATTAATAGGATGGCCGACAGCCTAATAAATGTGTTCACTTGTCCTTAAGGAAATCCAGAGAATGTTCCATAATAAAATCTATCCAGGAGAAAATAACTTTTATCACTCATGCTTTCTTGAGGTCCTGAATAACTTAACCTAAGGCATAAGCACCTGGACTTGGAGGGGGCTGTGGTGCTGCTAGGAAGGTGGGTGAGGAACAAAGCCTGCATAGAAAATAAATACTAATTTAGAACCATACAGAGGAAAGTATAAATTTAAGAGGGTCTCCCGTAACTTTTGATAGTTTAATGTTTTTGTTTCCTGCCTTTCTCTTTGCATATAAATAGTATATTAATATTACACATAAATTTATAATCATATTTTTACCGCCTGCTCTTTTTTTCTTGATTCATTATGAATATTATTCCACACTGTTAAAAAATTATTTCAAGATATCACATATATTGGCTGGAACAGTATTCCAGAATGAAGCACATCATAATTTATTTAACAATTTTCCAACTGTGTGATATTTATGTTGTTGCCGATGTTTGTTACAGATAAAACTGCAATTATCCTTATGCTTAAATCTTTGCCGTATCCCTAATCATTTTCTTTGAATAGATCTCTAGAAGTGAAAAATCTAGGTCAAAGCTCAACAACATTTGACGGCTCTTGGTACATGCACAGTCAAAACCTCTTGAAAGAACTGTCTACATTTGATGTATCCATCCTTGTGTTCTTTCCCTCTGGGCCCACTGAAATCTGGCTTTTGTCACATCAGCCTCTCTGAAATGGCTCTCGTGTAGTTCACCGGTGACTTCTGACTTGATATGCCTGTTTTCCAGTCTCATCTTCCTTTTGATTCTTCTATAGCATTTTTACTGGCAGTCACTCTCTCCTCCTCAAACTGTGCCTTCTGCATCTTTGTCTTTCTGGTTTCTCCATCACATCTTTCTAGGCTCAGGAGCAATTTTTGCTATAACAGAAAACCCTACTAACAGAATCTGAAATAAATAAGCACACAAAAAAGATGAAGTGCACTGCTGAAACTGGCTTAGTAGCTCAAAGATGTTAGGACCAACATCCCTGAGATTCCCTTGGCCTTCTTCCCATGCTTGTTGCCTCAAGATCACAATGCAACTGCTGTAGAACCAGGCATCACATCTATATTCAGGACAGGAAGAATGTGGCAACTTTTGTCTCTTTGCAACCTTTTAATTCAGGAAGGGAGTTAGTTCGCTTTAGCAGACTACTTGCTTCGTTTCATTAGCCAGAACTGGGACACATATTGGTCCTTAAATCAATCATGATTCATCCTCTGGAGGTTTGGGAAAGGATTAAGCTCCTGAGATCAAGAGATCTCAACCTCCTATCTGGACAAAGTAGTGTTGTCTTAGTAGGAAAAGTGGGGACAGAAAGGCGGAGAATGGCTTTGCATAGTCAATAGAGAGAGTTGCTGCATTGGTGATTTAGAGTTTCTCCTCGACCCTCTGTCCATTTGACTTGCTTTCTGGGAACCTGAAACTCAGGTACAGACTCTTTCCTACCCACATTGTGATGACAAGTTCAAATCCTGTCTCTCCAATCCAGAGTCCAGCTACCCTCCTGGTTTTTCTCCTAAGATTCCTTAGGCCGTAGTGTTCCCTGCAGGTGCATTCTGAACCCACCATCAGAAACTCATGTCGCCTTCTGACTTCTCCCAAACTTGCCCAACATTAAATAGTCCAAGAGCTTTCAAATGTGTTTTAATGTCTGAGCTTTAAATGAACGTCACATGCTGGCCTTATAGTCCTCCTCTGCCTGCAAGGTGGGTGGGACTGGGGACTAAGCTGCTTTGAGAATCTTCAGGACACTGAGGAATCATTTATCTTACTTAGTGTCTTAGCTTGGGATCCCCAAAGCAGATACCAAGACAAAAACTTATGTCAATACTTTATTAGGAGGGGCTTCCCAAGTCAAGAGACTGGAATTTGATCCCTGAGTGGGGAGGATCCGTTGAAGAAGGAAGTGGCAACCTACTCCAGTATTCTTGCCTGGAAAATTCCATGGACAGAGGAGCCTGGCAGGCTACCGTCCATGGGGCTGCATCGAGTCAGACATGACTGAGCAAATGAGCACATTTTATTAGGAAATGCAGTCCTGCCTAGGAAGCTGGAATTGGGGGAAAAGAGAGCAGGGCAGAGAGGGAAGGAGAGAAAATAAACAGGCATCTTCAGGACCCAGCTGCCACTCCTGTTCAAGTACAACTGATGGCTTAATCTTGTCTCTTCTGAAAGGCCACATGACCTGTTGCATCTCGAATGATCTGTCTTGGGGAGAAAGTGAAGAGAATTTATCTGCTGCTTCCCAGAACCCACTGGAGAAAATTTCATCCGAGCGCCTTAACTCCCCTGTCCATTATATGCAAGGGTACCCAGTGGGTCTTGTGGCTTCTCACACATCAGAGGAAATAGGCAAGCCTCAGGACAGGAGGCAAGTGAGGGGCACACAGCATGAATGGGGGGCGAGGAGCTCTCGGAGCCCCTGAGCAAGGACAGCCCCCGTTGTGGCCAAAATAAGATGAGACCACAGGGGCCTGAGGTGGTGGCCGAGGAGAGTGTGATAGCGGATGAGCACTCCCACTTTCAGATGAGGAAGTTGTAACTCAGCGAGGGGAGAACACTTGCCCGATGTATACGGCCAGTGAGTGGCAGCAGCTGCACACCAGGCTCTCAAGCCAGTGCTCTTTTACCATGCCCTGGGTCACTGAATGATTTGGGGGGCTCCTCTTCCTCTTGATTCAAGAAAGCGTAATCAAAGCTCTGATCCTTCTGAACTGAATTTCCCAAGTGACTCTGGCACCAACTCCATCCATCACAGACAGTGTGCATATCGTAATTGGAACTTTTTTTTTTTTGGTCAGACAGTTGCCTTTAGAGTTCAGAGAAAGCAACCCTGTAAAAGCTAAGTGGAAGTCTATTATGATCAGCCACATCTGTCCATATCAGGCAGGGATTTTGCTCATCTTAGCCAAAATTGAATAGCAGCTGTCTTTATTTAATAAATCCTGAGAATAACTGTAAACCGAGGCTGGTGTACTAAAACTTAGAAGAGTGCTTTATAGCTTCATATGTCTTTTAATATTGCCAAGTGCCTCCTGTCCCTCTCTGTAATCGACAGGTTACAAATCAGGCATAACTGTAATATAATCATAAACAGATTTTCTTCCAGAACACAAAACAAACTGAGGGGCAGGTATTAATCATTCCTAAATCCACAGTGTGCTTTTTTCAACATCGTCCAGCAGTTCTCCAGCTCTCAGTGGACACTGACTGAGTGTCCTGCCTACAGCTCAGTGTCCACACTGTCTACCTGCAGATAGCCTCCGATCCCACACGTTAAGGGCTCAGTCCCGCAAAACTGCACCCTCTTCAGATGTCAATCACAAGTCTAGATTGTTGCCTGTGCCTATGATAGGACAACTATGGATCAGAAGCCCCCGTGAGTCCCTCATCAGGTTTGATTTCTTTGCTAGAGCTAAAGTAGCTCACAGAATTTAGAGAAACATTCACTTACATTTACTAGTTTATTAAGGGCTCCCTAGTGGCTCAGTGGTAAAGAACTCTCCTGCCAACGCAGGAGACATGGGCTCCATCCCTGGGTTGGGAAGATCCTCTGGAGGAGGAAATGGCAACCCACTCCAGTATTCTTGCCTGGAGAATCCCATGGACAGAGGAGCCTGGTAGGCTACAGCCCATGGGGTCACAAAGAGTCGGACATGACCGAGCAACTGAACAACAAGTAGTTTCTTAGCAAGGACACGGAGGAACAGCCAGGTGAAGAGGTATACAGGGCGAGGCCGGGAGGGCTCCTGAGCTCAGGAATTTCTGTCCCATAGAACTGGGGTGTGCCACCCTCCTGGCATGTGGGAGTGGTCACCTACCGAGCAGCTCATCTAATCTCTTCATTCAGGGTTTTTTTAGTAGGAGATAATTGTTTTACAATGTTCTGTTGGGTTCTATGAGTTTTTATAGAGCTTAATTCATAGCCATTCCCCCTGTCCATACCCAGAGGCTGTGGCTGGGCCTAAAAGTTCCAGTCCTCTGATTACTTTTCCGGTGACCATCCCCATCCTGAGGTTATGCGGTGGCTTCACCTTAAGTCCCCTCATTAGCATAAACTCAGCTGGGTGAAAGGGGCTCCTCGGGAAGAACAAAAGACACTCCTGGCACTCAGGAAATTCCTAGGGTTTGAGGAGCTTCTTTCTGAACGAGGGACAAAGATCAACCATTTCTTATTACCACACAATAAATGAGTCATATTTTTAGTTTGCAGAGAAAGACGGTCGTTTACTACCTCTTCTGAAACCCTGGGCCTTCCTGAGCGCTGTTGCTCTGTTGTCCGGGTCCTTTCAGGCTGCTGTAACAGTCCCAGAGACTGGGTGGCTTACGGACAGCAGAAATGTTTACCTCGCATCCTGGAGGTCGGGAAGTCCAAGATCAAGGTGCTGGCAGAGTAAGCGTCTGGTGGGAGATGCTTCCTGACTTACAGATGCTTTCTTCTCACTGTGTCCGCACAGGGTGGAATGAATGAAGGGGCTCTCTGGGCATTTGTTTATAAGGGCATGAATCCTACTCCTGAGAGCACCACCCTTATGACCTCATCACCTCCCACAGCCCCCCACCTCCCAATACCATCACTTTGGGAGATTAGGCTTCAGTTTACGAATTTGGGGTGGAGGGGTACACAAACATTCAGTCTATAGCAACGGTGAAATGATTTCTTGGGGTTGAATGCCTCCTAGGAAATAATGTTTAAGGCATTCACTCACTCTTCAAGAATTCAAGCACAATCCCAGTAACTGACAAGCAGTGAGTAACTGCCACATCAGAACTGTGAAAATAAAGGCACTAGTTTACAAAGTGCAAGCACGCATTCCGAATACATTCACTGGTCTTTGCTTTCCCTCCTGGCGAACGTATATCCTGGCCATGGGATTCCCTTTAGTGGACTCAGTTTGTGCTGCAAATTCTATTCACAAAATAATGGTACTTCCTGAGAGATTTAGGTTGTTATATTCTTGACTTAATTGAATAGAATGTATATTTTGGTCTTTGATAGTTGACTGATTGCCCTGGAGAAATAACTGGAGCTCATTATGCTTTCACTGGAGACTTGTGTGTCTGTGTGTGTTATTTATATTAAAAATATTAAAAACACATTTGTGTGTAATCTACTCAACTGCAATTTTCTTTCTCCATGAAAATTATTCACATAAGCTGGGCTGCTCATTGTATCTGTCATTACTAGCAAAATTCCTGATGCCTGGGACAGAGGCTGGCTTAGACGAGTGCTGGGATCATAGAAACTACAGTCTCTTCTTGCCTGTACATTTTATAATGATCTCATAGAGCCAGAGACAATTTCTGGTGAAGCAAAAATGATTTCAGCACTTAAGAAAAAACTTCCTAAATGTCCCTTGAGATTTTTTCATTCAACTACAAAACCACTGGGGTGCATTTGCAATTGTAGTTGTGTGTATCTCCTTTTGACATTGGAAGATTGGGATTCATGGGCTAGAGATCCAATTCCACATTTACTGAGTGCTTACAGAGGTGGTATGTGGCTTCCCCTCACCCCCATATTTGTCAAGTCCACATTCAGGTTCAGAAAAACTGGCGTGATGATAATACCAATCTGGAGGTGGGGAGAGGAAGAACGGCAGGAAGAGAACAAAGAGATCAAGCTTTAAAAGTTAGACAACTCAGAGTCTTTGTCCTGTGGGTTGTAACTATCAGAGTTTACATATAGAACGCTAGTCTAAGCATGTAGTAAGCACTCAATAATTGACTGAGGCAAATGTTAGATCAGTTGTCTTGTAGATTCCTGGGTGCTAGGACCTTACTAGATTGCCATAATATCTGTTATGAATCTAGCACAATAGAGTAGTCCTAATGAAGATTTCAGGGATCGAAGGTTGAAGTTCATGGACTATTCTAGGGCTGGCAAGCTCAATCAGGTACTAACGGGCACAGGTGATGAGTTTTCTATCCTTATGGGTGTGAGCTACTCATCAAACCATGGGTCACTTTGATAAGCAGGATTCACAGTTGATAACGATAAAACTTGAGTTAAGGAGCAAGATTAGGAGATAAATGCCAATATATTATAATACTAGTGGATTGTTTGAGAGGAACAGGATGTTTTAACAGGTTAGGAGATGAATAAAAATGACTTGGAGAAATGAAATGAGGTGAAGCAGAAGAGTCAACTCTGAGTTCAAATTTCTACACAGAGCAGAGGTAGAGGAAGGAAACTAGTAAATCTCAGACTTTCTTTTGATTATGACCCATAATTAAAACAATTTAATGCTGTGAGTGTGTATGCTCACACATTGTCATCCTCATACAACATACATATCTGAAATTAAAATAGCATCAAGTGATGCTCTTATCACAGTGAACTCTGAAGTTTTCAATTCTGTTTCATTGTTTCAAAAATGCTGGCAAGATCTGTTGAATTGATTTCACAGCTCATAATTATTGGGGTTATGGCCTATAGTTTGAAAGGCAGATGACTGGGTGAAGTAAGGACAGAGCAGGGAATGTGCAGTTAGAATTTCAGTGAGGTCTTATCGAAGGCTGAAAGAAGAGAATGCTGGGATGGTCCAAGCAGTGAAGAAACTTCTGGGAAATTAGCAAGCTGAGAGTTCAGCCCTGCCTATGGGAATCAGGCCAGCATCAAATTTTGCCCAAATCATCTGATACTTCATACCTGGACTGACTTGCCTTGAAGGCACTGCAGGATTTCCATGAAACAATTAAGATAGGGAGCATGTAGGGGATATGGTGGCCAGTATCACTGAGTGATGCTCAGTTCAGTTCAGTCACTCAGTCACATCTGACTCCTTGTGACCCTATGGTCTGCACACTAGGCTTCCCTGTCCATCACCAACTGCTGGAGCTTGTTCAAACTCATATCCATTGAGTCCGTGATGCCATCCAACCATCTCATTCTCTGTCATCCCCTTCTCCTCCCACCTTCAATCTTTCCCAGCATCAGAGTATTTTCAAATGAGTCAGCTCTTCGCATTAGGTGGCCAAAGTATTGGAGCTTCAGCATGAGTCCTTCCAATGAACACTCAGGACTGTTCTCCTTTAGGAGGGACTGGTTGGATCTCCTTGCAGTCCAAGGGACTCTCAAGACTGTACTCCAACACCACAGTTCAAAAGCATCAATTTTCAGCACTCAGCTTTCTTTATAGTCCAACTTTCACATCCATACGTGACTACCAGAAAAACCATAGCCCTGACAAGATGGACCTTTGTTGGCAAAGTAATGTCTTTGCTTTTTAAAATGCTGTCTAGGATGGTTATAACTTTCTTTCCAAGGAGTAAGCGTCTTTTAATTTCATGGCTGCAGTCACTATCTGCAGTGATTTTGGAGCCCCCCAAAATAAAATTTCTCACTGTTTCTGTTTCCTCAACTATTTGCCATGCAGTGATGGGACAAGATGCCATGATCTTCGTTTTCTGAATGTTGAACTTTTAAGCCAACTTTTTCACTCTCCTCTTTCACTTTCATCCAGAGGCTCTTTAGTTCCTCTTCACTTTCTGCGGTAAGGGTGGTGTCATCTGCATATCTGAGGTGATTGATATTTCTCCCAGCAATCTTGATTCCAGCTTGTGCTTCATCCAGTCCAGCGTTTCTCATGATGTACTCTGCATTTAAGTTAAATAAGCAGGGTGACAATATACAGCCTTGACATACTCCTTTCCCAATTTGGAAACAGTCTGTTGTTCCATGTCCAGTTCTAACTGTTGCTTCCTGACCTGCATATAGGTTTCTCCAGAGGCAGGTCAGGTGATCTGGTATTCCCATCTCTTTCAGAATTTTCCACAGTTTATTGTGATCCACACAGTCAAAGGCTTTGGCATAGTCAATAAAGCAGAAATAGATGTTTTTCTGGAACTCTCTTGCTTTTTCGATGATCCAGTGAATGTTGGCAATTTGATCTCTGGTTCCTCTGCCTTTTCTAAAAACAGCTTGAGCATCTGGAAGTTCATGGTTCATGTACTGTTGAAGCCTGGCTTGGAGAATTTTGAGTGAGATGAGTGCTATTGTGCAGTAGTTTGAGCATTCTTTGGCATTGCATTTCTTTGGGATTGGAATGAAAACTGACCTTTTCCAGTCCTGTGGCCACTGCTGAGTTTTCCAAATGTGCTGGCATATTGAGTGCAGCACTTCCACAGCATCATCTTTTAGGATTTGAAACAGCTCAGCTGGAGTTCCATCACCTCCACTAGCTTTGTTCGTAGTGATGCTTCCTAAGGCCTACTTGACTTCACATTCCAGGATGTCTGGCTCCAGGTGAGTGATCACACCATTGTGATTATCTAGGTTGTGATCTTTTTTGTACAGTTCTGTGTATTCTTGCCACCTCTTCTTAATATCTTCTGTTTCTGTTACATCCATACTACTTCTGTCCTTTATTGATCCTGTCTTTGCATGAAATGTTCCCTTGGTATCTCTAATTTTCTTGAAGAGATCTCTAGTCTTTCCCATTCTGTTGTTTTCCTCTATTTCTTTGCACTGATCACTGTTGAAGGCTTTCTTACCTCTCCTTGCTATTCTTTGGAACTACATTCAAATGGGTGTATCTTTCCTTTTCTCCTTTGCTTTTCACTTCTCTTCTTTTCACAGCTATTTATTTGTAAGGCCTCCTCAGAGAGCCATTTTACTTTTTTGCATTTATTTTTCTTGGGGATGATCTTGATCCCTGTCTCCTGTAGAGTGTGATGAACCTCCATCCATAGTTCTTCAGGTACTCTGTCTATCAGATCTAGTCCCTTAAATCTACTTGTCACTTCCACTGTATAATCATAAGGGATTTGATTTAGGTCATACCTGAATGGTCTAGTGGTTTTCCCTCCTTTCTTCAATTTCAGTCTGAATTTGGCAAGAAGGAGTTCATAATCTGAGCCACAGTTAGCTCCCAGTCTTATTTTTGCTAACACTGTAGAGCTTCTCCATCTTTGGCTGCAAAGAATTTAATCAATCTGATTTCGGTGTTGGCCATCTGGTGATGTCTATGTGTAGAGTCTTCTCTTGTATTGTTCAAAGAGGGTATTTGCTATGACCAGTGCATTCTCCTGGCAAAACTCTATTCACCTTTGCCCTGCTTAATTCTGTACCCCAAGGCCAAATTTACCTGTTACTCCAGGTGTTTCTTGACTTTCTACTTCCAAGGAGCAAGAGTCTTTTAATTTCATGGCTGCAGTCACCATCTGCAGTGATTTTGGAGCCCCTCAAAAGAAAGTCTCTTACTATTTACATTGTTCCCCCATCTATTTGCCATGAAGTGATGGGATCAGGTGCCATGATCTTTGTTGTTTGAATGTTGAGTTTTAAGCCAGCTTTTTCACTCTTCTCTTTCACTTTCATCAAGAGGCTCTTTAGTTCTTCTTCACTTTCTGCCATAAGGGTGGTTTCATCTGCATATCTGAGGTGATTGATATTTTCCCCAGGAATCTTGATCTCCGTTTGTGCTTCCTCTCGTCTGGCATTTCACATGATGTACTCTGCATATAAGTTAAATAAGCAGGGTAACAATATACAGCCTTGACATACTCCTTTCCCCATTTGGAACCAGTCTGTTTTTCCATGCCCAGTTCTAACTGTTGCTTCTTGACCTGCCTAAAGATTTCACAGGAGGCAGGTAAGGTGGTCTGATATTCCCATCACTTGAAGAATTTTCCACAGTTTGTTGTCTGTGGAAACAAACTGAAGTCAAAGGCTTTAGCATAGTAAATGAAGCAGAAGTAGATGTTTTTCTGGAATTCTCTTGCTTTTTCTGTGATCCAATGGATGTTGAGTGATTTTAGGGACCAGAAATCAGTGGGAAGTGTTGCCCTGCTGTGTTATAATCTCTGCAGACCTTACAGATGAGGTAATTTACATTATAGAGACGCTGCTGCTGCTAAATCGCTTCAGTCATGTCTGACTCTGTGTGACCCCGTGGACAGCAGCCCACCAGGCTCCCCTGTCCCTGTGGTTCTCCAGGCAAGAACACTGGAATGGTTGCCACTTCCTTCTCCAATGCATGAAAGTGAAAAGTGAAAGTGAAGTCACTCAGTCTTGTCTGACTCTTAGTGACCCCATGGACTGCAGCCTACCAGGCTCTTCCATCCATGGGATTTTCCAGGCAAGAGTACTGGAGTGGGGTGCCTTTGCCTTCTCTGTGTAGAGATGCAACTCTTCCCAATTTAAAACACCAGCTTTCCATGACATTTATGATTAAGGCCAACATTTTTGCCATGGGCCACACAGCCTTAATGATTTGTGCTCTGACCCTCTCTCTGACTGCTCTTCCTTCCACCCGCCCTACTGGGCAGCCTGTGATCCTGTCAAATGCTCTTGATGTTTCCTCTCCCTTCCCTGCATCTTCCCTCCCCTTGAGCCACTTTTCCTATTCCACACACAACCCAATTTTTGCTGCCCTATGAATTCTTTCTTGATCCCATCCCCTACATATATTGGAATGAAATTAGATCTGCCAGTTAGAACTTCCATACCAGGAAATTCAATTATTTGTGTAAGCATGTATTTAATATATGTCTCCCCTCTAGACTGTGAGCTCCATGAAAGCAAGAACAGTAACTGATTAAAAAAAAAACAACACAGTTAAAACAATGAATTTAAATTAAATGTCTTACTAGGAAATGGCACTCAGTTTCTTAAAATTATCTCAGGCTTCCCTAGTGGTCTAGTGGTTAGGAGTCATGGGTTACATTCCTGGTCCAAGAGGATCCCACATGCTGCAAGGCAACTAAACCCCTGCACCACAACTACTGAGCTTATGCTCTGGAGTCCATGCTCTGTGACAAGAGAAGCCCCCACAATGGAAAGCCTGTACAGTGCAACTGGAGAGTAGTCCCGGCTTGCTGCAGCTAGAGAAAGCCTGTGAGCAGCAAGGAAGACCCAGAGCAGCCAAGAATAAATAAATAAATAAAATATCTCTTAAATCTGTGCTTCCATTACTTTTTTTTATTATATATATTTTTCTTTTTTCCCCAAGACTTTTGAAATATTTATCAATTTTATTGGTTCTCTTAAATAACCAGGTTTTGGTTTTAGTTATTTTTTTCTACTATTTCTAGCCACTGAATCACATACTGTTATTATCTCTAGTAGTTTTATATTAAAAAAATAGCTAGAGGCCCAAGGTTTTTCATTGATCAGTTATAACATCTACAATAAAGACTGCTTTATATCTTTCTTTTGAAAAGTTGTATTTACTATTTCATTTTCATGTGTTATTGCTTTATTTTAGCCACTTAAACAATGTTAACAACATTCATGATAGCACACGTCTCTATCTTATTGCTGAATCTGGTGGAAATGGCTTTAGTATTTTTCTATTTTTTATGCTGTTTGCTGTGCTATTTTGAGTAGTTCATGTTTATTTTCCTGGAGAGACCTTACTGGCCTTTACTGGTTGAATGAAAACCAGAAGCGTCCTGGGAGCCATTTCAAGACAGGAGTGATTAACCATGACGAATGCTGGACGGGTCAAGTAAGACAAAGCCTGAGAATTGGTCGGTAGATTTAAAATCATGGAGGTCACTGATGACCTTGACAAGAGCAGTTTCCATACAGTAGTAACTAGAATTGGTTAAAGAAAGAACAGAAGAGAAGAATTAGAGACACCAAGCAGAGATAAGTTTTGTTTTGCCAAGATTTGTTATAGAAGAAGGAAGAGACTTGGGAGACCTGCCAAAGGAGCAGAGTCAAAAGAGTTTTTGTTTTGTATTGTTATTTTCAAGATTCAAGACATTGAACCCCATGGGGAAGCCACTGCTTGTGACCTCTTTATGAGAACAAACTAATGATCAAAGAGTGTGCTTAGTCGCTAAGTTGTGTCCAACTCTTTGTGGGTGGACTCTAACCCACCAGGCTCCTCTGTCCATGGAATTTTCCAGGCACGAATACTGGG
This sequence comes from Madoqua kirkii, assembly GCA_006408675.1. Taxonomy (NCBI): domain Eukaryota; kingdom Metazoa; phylum Chordata; class Mammalia; order Artiodactyla; family Bovidae; genus Madoqua; species Madoqua kirkii. Next base: position 21,787 of record SJYC01070093.1, read on the forward strand.
GTGGGTTACCATTTCCTTCTCCAGTGATCGCAGATAGGGGGGAGCATTTATAAAGTCATGTCTTTAAGTGAGAGGATGGATGGGTCTTGCACATAAGTGGGAGGTGAGTTCAGATGGAGCAGGGACAGCTTATTTATAATAAGAGGAGTGAAGGCAGAACAGGACAAATGGGGACAGACACTGGGGAGTGGGTCATTGTAGTCTCCTATTACTTCTTTGGCTCAGTGTATTTAAAGATTTTCTGGGGGATTCTAGTGAACATGTAGGTTTGGAGTCACTGGCCTATAGTTAAAACCAAGCAAACCAAAGGGCTTACTGCTCCTCTCTTCCAACTCTAGGCTTGTGTCTCATTTTTCTGCTGGTGAGAAAAGAGCATATCCAGACCATCCTGGGGTGATGGTGAAGAGTAAGTTGCCTCAATTTGTCAACCTTCGGTCCCACACTGTGAGAACAACCCTAGGCCTATCTCACTTTCCTAACTGTACAAACTGACATATGAGAATAGACAGAAGTTAGATAGACAGATACATGGACAGACAGACAGGTAGATAGAATGAATATAGGTCAGATCTCTCCCAAAACAGAGCACCCCAAGAGGGAGCAGGACACTGGGGCCAGCATAGGCTTACTTTTATGTCTCTGCTACTGGGACTCCACCTTCTAGAAGCCATGGTCCAGTCAGTTCCTTAAACATGACCAGTCCACACCACAAGGAGAGAGGCCACAAAGTCATGAACCCTGATGCCAGATTCTCCTTGGAATAGAAGGAGTGGGGTGGGGGGAAATTGTTTAATAAATCTAAATTGCCTCCCCTCCTCCACCTAGGCCCGAGTCAAAAATGGGTGTCACAAGAGATTGATTTAGCTAGCACAGTTGCTGCGGTCCCTTTGGACTGACATAACAAAAATCCCACAGACTGAGTGGCTGATGCACACACTTATTGCTCACAGCTCTGGAGGCTGGGAAGTCCAAGATCAGGGTGCTGGCATATTTGGTTTCTGGTGAGAGCCAGCTTCCCGGTTCTTAGATCATTGTCTTCAACCTGTGCCATTTTATAAGGGCACAAATCCCATTGTTGAGGATTCTACCCTTATGACCTAATCACCTCCCAAAGTCCCCAGATACCATCACACTGGGGATTAGGTTTCAACATATAAATTTTGAGGAGACGCAAGCATTCATTCTATAGCCACAATAATTTTTAAAAAATGTATCTATTCACCCTAAGCAAGGTGGGCATGGCATCTTCCTGATTAAGGCAGCAACTCCCTGCTTGTGTCCTGCAGGACCACTGCAGACATCAGCACCCTGGCCTAGCCACCAAGGTACAACTTGCATATCCAGTCATAGACTGTGGGAAAATGCTGGTATATTTTTCCCCCCAGGAAAAAAGAAGTCCAAAATAACCTGGTGGCTTCCCCCACCCCAAGCTCTGTGGGGTTATTTTCTGCTGGTTCACCCCTACTTAGGCCAGCTGTTTCTTTAGATGTCTTCTCTTGGTGTGGGTGAGGGGGTGGGGATAAGGAACAACCTGTCTCCTGATAGCAGCATCCACAGGAGGATGACAGCAAGTGATATCAGTGTGATGGAGGGAGTCTAGTTTCTCTTCATTCCCCTGGCATTGTGCAGTAATGGACTCCGATATTAAAATGCATATTTCACACCCTTGTCCCCCGATTTGGAGGATCGCCATTCACTATGCATGAGCCATTCACTCATGCTCATCACACAGAGAAAATTACATTTTCCCAGTTGCCAAATGAAAGAGATAAATTATCTCACGTGGATAAGAACACTGCTTCCACAGCAGTTCCACAGACCCAAGACGCTGATCTAAAGTGCCCAGGAGGGAGATTGAGATTTCCTGAAGTCTTCCTGGTCAGACGAGGTCTAAAGCACCCAAGAGGTAGACTGAGATTTCCTGGGGTCTTCCTGGTCAGACCAGGTGGGGCGTTTGCCCTTCCAGCTTTTTTGGATAAAATGAGCATCCTTGAACCCTCTTATTCTTCCTTCCTAGGAAATATTTATAAAAGGAATAAATCAACACAGAGCATTTGAGATTTATGCCTACCCAATGAATTGATAACACTTACTTGTAATGAAAATTAAAGAAGCAATATGTTAAAATGTTCTCTTTGGGGAAGATACACTAGAATGTCTCACCACTGATGTACACATATCTGCTTCTCGCACACTCTCTCCTTATCCCAGTGTATTGTTTTAGGTTGATGAGGATCAGATCACTGCTGTCTCTAGAATCTATTCCTAAACCTATTGGTGGCAGCAGTGGTAAAAAATCTGCCTGTTAATGCAGGAGACGCAGGAGACACAGGTTCGTTCCCTGGGTCAGGAAGATCATCTGGAGAAGGAAATGACAACCCACTCAAGTATTCTTGCCTGGAAAATTCCATGGACAGAGGAGCCTGGTGGATTACAGTTCATAGGGTCCTAAACAGTTGGACACATTTCCTGGTGGCTCAGAAGTTAAAACGTCTGCCTCTGATGCAGGAGACCCGGGTTCGATCCCTGGGTTGGGAAGATACCCTGGAGAAGGAAATGGTAACCCACTCCAGTATTCTTGCCTAGAGAATCCCATGGACAGAGAAGCCTGGTAGGATACAGTCCACGGGGTCACAAAGAGTCGGACACGACTGAGCGACTTCACTCAGTCACTCACTCACTCAAGCACACACACTTAAACCTATTACCTATACACATGTAATTAATAGCAATTGTATCTGTCCAATAATTACAGCTACCATTTAGTATTCTTCACATGGACATCACTATTAACCACTTAATGCATTTTTCTAATATAATCTCATAATTTAAATTTTTTGTTTTTGCCCATGTTACAGTTAGCACAGTTATATGATTCACACAGTAACTCAACAATTATCCAGCGCCTATTACACACCTGGAATTGTAGGAGACCCTGGAGGCTGAGGGGGGCGTAAAGCAGAAGCAGAGTACATGCAGACCCTCCAGAGTGTCGAAGTGAGGTTCCCGCACTGATTGGTTTGGAAGTTGGGAGAAGGGAGGGCTCAAGGGCAGCTAAAGCCAATAGTGACCTCATTATACAATATTTAGGTTATCGTATTTTTCTCTGCCTACAAAAGCGGCTTCTCATCATCCCACTGCGGCGCGCGCATTAAGCGACGCCCCTAATCAGTGTGGACCACTTTGGATTTGCCCGAAGGCACCACCTAAACGCTAATTATTACTAGTTTATGGGTCTAGTGGCTTCTGCTTTCCTTTTCTCTGGCTTCTTAAGTGTTGCTTCCCTTCTGTTAGTTTTATCCCGGCCGGAGCACAGATTCACAGCCCCGGCGCCAGGCTCTGGACTGGTGCACGTGAGATCGGTGCCCCCTCAACCTTCGGCGGAGTCCCCTCTCCCGCGCCACCCAGTCCGGGCTGGCCCCTTCTCCTCCCGGGCGCCCCCGCCTCCGGCCGCTGCTTTCGAGCAGAGCGGACGCGGCAGAGAGGCCAGGTTTTCGGCCGAGCGCAGAAGCACTCCGCTTCCCGCCGCCCCATCCCTCGCGGGCAGAGAGCTCAAGGGGGTCCCCTCCCCCGGGGAGGAGTGAGGACAAGCTCCAAGGCGATGGAGGATTCTAGGGAGCGTGCTCCCAGGCAGGAAGGGCAGGCTACCCCGGGGAGCTGGGTTCGACTCAGAAAACGCGGGTCCCCGTCCCTCCAGGTGAGGCTGCCTCCGAGAGGGCAGGGTCGGAGAAGGCCGGTCTACACTGCGCGCGCTCCGCCCCGGAACAGCGCGGCGGAGCGGCCCCGGGGCTTGAGAGAGGAGGGAGCCGGGCGCGCGGGGGAGTCAGCCGCCCCCTGCCGCCCAAGGCCGGTCTCCCCCGCGCGCCCGCCGCCGCAGCAGGTGGGGGCCCGGCGGGCCGGGGGCGGGGCCCGGCTCGGGGCGGAGCCGCGGCGGAGAGCGCGGGGCGGCGAGGACCCGGGCCGGGGCCAGAGAGGCAGCCGGAGCCGGAGCCGCGTGCCGGGCTGTCCGGGCGCCCGCGGGAGCTCGCCGCGCGCCGGGGCTGGGACCGGCTGGGCTGAGCGCGCCGGCGCCGCGGCCGCAGACAAAGGCGCCGCTCGCTCCCGGCCGCCGCGCTCTCGGGCTCTGCCTCTGGTAAGGGTAAGTGGCTCCCCCCTGCGCCTTCTTTCTTCTCCCGGCTGCCTGCTCCTCTCGGAGTTCCACGGGCTCCCGAGGAGCTGCAGGGAAAGGAAGAAATGACACTTCCCCGCTCTCTCTGCAGTCCTCATTACACCTTAAAAAAATTCCTGAACAAAAACCCTAGCTGATTTCACACTCCCGAGTTTCTGAGCTGTGGGACGTCTCCCGTGGGATCGGCGCGGCCGCCCTCTGTGACCCCTTGGTCCGCCGACTTGAGCGCGCGGGTGTAGACCCTGGATCGGCGGTTTGGACGTGAAAGTGGACGCTGGGCTCCCCCGGGGCGGAGGGGCGGGGGGTTAGGGAAGGAGGTCGTGGGGACCGGTTGCCGCGAGGGGACCCCCATCTCCAAGGACTGCTCGGCGCGTTCTGGAGCGCCGAGGGGCGGTTCGCACTGCAAGTTCAGATTTGGATCTCGGTTACGGGGTCTGCCCCAGTCCCCTCCACCCTGCTTTCCAGCCTTCTCCCTGCCTTATTCAGGGTTAATATAGCGCCCCCTACGCCACACCCCACCGAAGCGCCCACTCTGCCCCTTCGCGGCCCCAGGGCGGGGGCTCTGGACCCCTGGGAGGGAGGAAGCCCCGCCGCGTTCCCGGCTGGGGGAACCCCAAACACGTATCTGCGGCGGGAGGGCGGGCGGCTGCAGCCGGAGGAGATCTGACATCACAGCGTGGTCCCCGGCCGGCTCCCCCAGCCTCTTCCCGTGCTGCCCTCCGTCAGAAAAGGGATCCCGGCTGCGTTTTTTTCTTTTTTGCTTTTGTTCTGCTGGGAACTCTCCGGAATCCGGGGAGAAGCCGTGGCGGGCCGACACCCCCGGGAGGGGGACCTTGGCGGAAGCTCCAGGTGCAAGCCCAAAGTGACAATTGGAGGCGGCAGCTGTCTCCCGCCCCCGAGTGGGAAAGAGGTCCCGATCACTGATCAGTGCTCGGGAGCAGGCAGTGGGTCGGCCGCCTGCCTAAGAGTGGGATATCCGCCGCGGCTGCGCGCCGTCACGCGCCGCTCCCGCACTCTCGGAAACGCTTCCTCGAAACGCGCATCGCCATTCACGGATCTGTGTCTGGGACCTGATTAACGTCACCTCTGCCAGGGTTCTCTGAGGAGCGAGAGTCTGCTTGTATTCAATTTAATAGCCTTTTATAGGGGCCTACTGTGTGCAAGGCAGCAGCCCTAAGATTATCCTAAGAGATACTTAATTGAGCACCTACTGTGTGCAAAGCAGGTGTGTTAACGGACTTTTCAGTTTAGCGGAGTTTATTGAGTACTTGCTGTATTCATGGTACCGATTCTCTGACTGTATCTTAATAGATATTTACTGAGCAACTACAGCGTACAAGGTCGTTTTTGTTTGTTTTGTTTCTGAAGGGCTGCCCAGTGTATCTGTGGGGGAGGGGGACACGTGGAAGCAAGGAAGCCAAAATATGTCTTCGAACCCTTCAATTCCTTTGGTAACCTGCCTTTAAGTTTGCGGACTGCTTGCTGTGTGATGTAGGAAGAGCTGGTGTGGTACACTCCAGCTTGAGGGGTTTATCAGACGGGAGCAGGGCACAATAATGAAAAGGACCTCTTTCCAATTCAGTTTCCTCACTTTAGAAAGGAGGGAGGAGGCGGTTCCCTTTGTGCAAAGCTGGGTGGTAGTTATTGCAGGGAATCAAAGGTTAATGAGGCAAAGCATTGAGACTTAGAGGGGGGAAAGTCTATGGCGGGGACAGAAAGACAAAAGACAAGCCAGGAAGCTTGGGAGTGGGGCTTGAAGATGGGGCCAAGATAGACCCCCAGCCGCTGGCTCCAAACCACGACCCTGTTGAGAGTGGCTTTTAAATTCTAACTTTCTGGTGACTGGGGACGTAGAGGCAGAATCAAATGGTCTGAGGGTCCTACCTACTAAGAGATTAGATGAGTCTGTTATTCTGATGGGATCTTGAGACACACTGGAATATCCAGATTGGGGAAGAAAACCATGGGTCCTCAGCCTCTTGGCATATAGTTGTTGTATATAGGCTGTTATCAGGAAAATGTAGACTAGTAGGTATGATGTAGTCAGGTAGGAGATCTTGTGATAAACATATAAACGGGGCTGCTTGGGCAGCATATGTGAAAAGCTAGGAGCAAAGTCTTCCTAGAATTTAATGTCAAAAACAAAATTCTATGCTTGTGGAATTGTGGCTTTCCTTTTATCAGACTGAGAAATTCTCTGTGTCTAGTATGGTTGTCTTTTTAACTTCAGTTCAGTTCAGTTGCTCAGTCGTGTCCAACTCTGCGACCCCATGGACTACAGCTCGCCAGGCTTCCCTGTCCATCACCAACTCCCGGAGCTTTCTCAAACTCATGTCCATTGAGTTGGTAACGCCATCCAGCTCTCTCATCCTCTGTCATCCCCTTCTCCTCCTGCCTTCAATCTTTCCCAGCATCAACGTCTTTTCCAATGAGTTCTTCACATCAGGTGGCCTAAGTCTTTTTAACTTGGCCTCCAACAGCTTCTGGTAACAACTTTTCCCTAGCTTCTTGGTAGATTGATCTTTTTCTTCACAAATCATTTCCAATTGCCTTTGGGGGGGGATTTCTTTTTAAAAAACTACAGGTTATTAATTTTTTGTTATGAACTTGAAAGTCCCCTTCAGATCTTTTCTGGAAGTAGCCCCGTTATGAAAGATACCTAGGAAATATAGTAAGCACTAGATGAATGACTTGGAGGCCCTGTACTTATAAGAGGAGGGAGGGAAAAAAGGTCAAAATCAGTCTATTTTCAGGACAGGAGTAGAGACATAGACACAGAGCACAGACTTACGGACCTGGGAGTGGGGGAAGGAGAGGGTGGGGTGAACTGAGAGGGCAGCACTGAAACATACATTGTCATTGTGAACAGACAGCGGGAAGTCGCTGCGGGGCAGAGGCGCTCTGTGACCACCTAGAGGTGCGGGATGGGGTGGGGAGGGCGCGGCGGGAGGGCGGGGGCA